>VZRV01001411.1:1558488-1583465 GCA_013398115.1 Falcunculus frontatus
AGCCAAGCCAATTATCCACAAGACCAAGAATTTAGACTGGTTAAGACCAGATAGACTAAAGGCCATCGCAACTGCGCATGCCTCGAAGACAAAGTTGAAAAGTTCGAGTGTGAAGAACGCTTTAGAAGCCTTCATCAGAGACCCCCAAAGACCCCCAAATTGGGGAAGTGCATGCGCAGTGCAAAGAATTATCTAATAACCATGAGATCATGCTATGTAAATTAGTTCCGGCGCGTATGTGATGATGCTGTANATCTAATAACCATGAGATCATGCTATGTAAATTAGTTCTAGCGTATGTGATGATGCTGTAATGACATAGCAACATTAAGCAAAATTTTACTGTTTAAATATACCACCGCACTTAACAAAGGCGGGTGAGTTAGGAGGAGAAATCCCCCTCACCACCAGCACTGCAATAAACAAATACCTGCTCTATAGACATCAGTCTATGGGGATTTATTTCCAGCATATCTTTTGGGCATCATCTTCTTGTCGTACTGCTATTTGCCTGGGAGAAAAGACCACCCCCCACCTGGTTAAAGCCTCCTCTCGGTTGTTTGTAGAGAGCAGTAAGGTCCCCCTTGAGTCTCCTCCAGGCTGAGCCTCCCCAGCTCCCTCGGCTGCTCTGGACATGCTCCAGCACCTCAGTGTCCTTCCTGAACTGAGAGGCCCAGAACTGGACACAGGATTTACAGTGTGACCTCATCAAGAAAGGTCCTAGGAAAGCTTTTTGTGTATAAGGCAGTATAAAATTTACAGTACCATTTTGCTGATATTGAGACAGCATTTCTGAAGGAAGATTTTATTTGTATTTTGCAGCAAGAGGGACAGAGATCTGCTTGAGAAACCATGAGAAGATAGGAGCTGAAAGAATCCTGCTGTGCTATAAAGCACAATGATTACAGAGACTGAACTAAAAATGTGTGTTTACATGAAGTAAAGAAAACACTTGAAATATGCTGAGGAGGTGACAACTTCAGGAATAAAGCAGATGTGGGCAGATGAACTGGTGTTTGTGAGGGAAGATGTATGATGGGTCCTAAACTGGGCTGCAGTGAGGAATCTGCACCCAACCTTTTGCAGCATTTGTGCCAAACAAGTAAAGTTGTGTTTGTTTAATATCCAAGGCAAATGGACCAGAAACACCTGCCTGTCATACTGATCTGCTTGTGCAACATTTCAAAGTAAACAGGAACTCTTGGCAGAATTGAGATTGCACATCGATTTGGCAAAAGGTGTAACTGTCAGCCAACACATAGTGTAGTAAAACTGTCAACCAGCATGGCAATGTTCAGTAAACGTCACCGAAATACATTGTCAAACACACAATAGATGCAACAGGCCTTTCTGACTGAAAACTATTACTGTACAGAATCTATGTTGCAGATACTAAATGTATTACAGCTAGCTAGTTCATAGGTGTATGCAATCCATAGTAAACATGTTGAAATTCTGAGCAAAGTCACGTGAGTTTTTAGTCCAGTATTTCTCAACATACTAACGCTTGGGAATAAAATGCTGGTAAAAGTAGTAAATAGTGAACTGAGCAGAAGAGATCACGTTACGAGTGTTATCTAGCTGACACTGTGCACAATAATCTTTTTATCTCTTTATCTAAGGAAATGAGGCTTAAGCAATTCCAGTATTGGGTGTTTCCTTTTCCATGAATCCTTTCCACCTCAAAGAACTTTTGAACACACTGACCTACTTAGCTGAATTTGCAAATACGTACAAAGCTTGGAAGGTTAAATTCTTACAACTTCGGGATGGGAAAAAAAGCAGTTACGCACAAGGGGAGAAAGGAAGGCTTAGCACAGGTGTTATGCAGCTGGCTAGCCAGCACACGGTTGTGTTTACTGCTTGACTAGTAGGCAGAGCTCTGGGTTTGGGCTTCAGCATGTCTTTCACAGAGAGCGTGCCCTGGCACACAAGGGAGCAGGCAAGACCTTGTGTTACTGCTGTAGGCAGATTTAGGTGCTAAAGACACAAACCCTTAAGAAACAATGTTTGAAGTTCATTGCTTACAGAGGAACTTATGAATATGAGCCATTTCAAGGTCCTTTTTCCAGGCCTAAATCATGTAGTCATACAGAATTGAGGTTATTCTGCCAGAAATTCATGCTTGAGTAGTAACAGAGGATTAACGTTCCCACCTGTTATACCTTCCTACTGCTGAAACTTACCACTCCCATCTGATAGAAGTAACAAGAGAGAACATGTTGGTTCCTCGTCTTCTGGGACTTCAGAATGTAAAAATATGCTGAATTTCCTGGTTGGTTGGGTTAATTTTCAGTTTGTGACCTACAGTATCTCCAGAGCAGATATGCTGCCAATTTTCTGACTCTGCTCATGGGCAATAACGTCTTCTAGGAGAGAGAGGGACAGAGAATGAGGAACAGTGATCTGCATCCACCATGAATTGACAGACCTCATGAGACAAGATGGGCAGCCAGTTTGTGGCAGTGAATTACAATACTGCAAGAGAAATTACCTGATAATGGGATTAAAATACTGAATTCATGGACTAGTTTAAGGGTAGACTTGGTAATTTTTTACGAGAATTTACATGGAGAAAAGATTCTGAGGATGGATTCTTCATTAATGGAATAGAAAAAGATACCATGAGATTCAGTGACTGGAAGCTAAAAGTAGACAAGTTCAGGCCAGAGCTAAGGTTTTACTCTCAAGGCTACCAAACCAATGGAACCCTGCAGGTTGTTAGTTTAGCCGTCATGTGAAGTATTTGGAACAAAACTAGAAACATTAATTAAAAATGGCTATGTTGAGTCAGATCAGAGGCCCTTCTGGCCTGATGTTGTGTTTCTAGAAGTTGCCAATTAGGAAAGAAAGCTCAACAGGGGTTGAAATGGGAGATCCCAGCAACTCTTGGATCCAGTTCCTCTGGGATGTTATGACAGATTGTCTGTCTTTTAGGAAACCCACAACTTCCCCAAGATACTGCATCCTAACCTAGTGTGCACTTGGAGAAACACTCAGTATCTGTCTTTATGACTTCTTAACTTACACTGTATATTTCAAGCAAAAGTTTTAGCCTTGATGCAAAAATCAGTGACAATTTCTGCACATTTCTGTATAGAAGATCATAACAGTGATGCCTCTCATTTCTGTTAGACCCTGAAATTACTGAGCAAAATTTGGTTGCAGCAAAGTTGAAAATAAAAGAAAATGTTTTTCCATGGACTATTGCACTCTATAATCCTGAATCCGAAGTAGTGGCTTGAGACCATTTGATTAATGTGCTGGTGCCCTATCAGCATGCACATAGAGAGGTTAGGAAGAGAAATAGGAAGAAAAAGCATTAGAGAAGCAACAGGAGTAAAGTACATAATTTCCTGTGTCTCTACTGTGTCAAGCACAACATTGCATATCCATTTCTGAGTAAATCTGGCTTTCCTGAAGACTGCGGCAGGTAGCAAACCAATTGGTTATCTTTCTGTCACATTTACAGCAGAAATCCATCATCAGCAATTTACTCAATGATTAGCAAGACGTTTACCTCAATAAAATCCACCCGCTGAGTACCATCAATGGAAGCGTGACATGACATAAATAAATACACAAAAAATAGAGTTATATATTCACTGAGGCACGGATACTTAATAGAAAGAAAGAAAAGAACCAGCATGCTCCTCAGAAATGTGAGTCCACAAACAAAATACTCAGAGGTTGAATTTTTTTTAAATTGTTTTTTGAAGGGAAAAAATAATGTGGTTGTATTTGCAGCAGTGTATACCAGAGAATATTTATTCTGAAGATTAGATTGATTGGTGCCGTTTGATGTTCTAACAGAGTACTTAGGGAAAAGAACCTGGAGGAGAATGACAGCAGAAGTTGAAGACATTTGTTCATTGCACAGGATACAAGTCTTAGTCCTTATGTTTCTCGTTATGATTGATTCATGACTGCAAAGCAGGTTTTTTTACGAAGACATGACGCACACATCATCACACCAACATCACTATCCAGGGGAGAGATGGAAAAAGAGCTGACTAATGTTACCCCTATGTGTGATACAAGACATCTTGAGGACTTGGATATTTACATTATCATTGCTGTACTTGCATATTTTAGATTTTTTTTTTTTTTTGCTTGCAAACATTTGTTGATGGTTTAGGAAAGTGTAGCACAGCAACGAGTATTAAGCGAACCAAAGGCATCCTAAGTAGTCAAGTGGTAAGGGGGGTTTTTTCCTTACTTTAAGGAAATATACTGCAATTCTCCTCAGTTATCACCAGGTGGCCTTAAAAGTCTCTTGTTTTTGTGAAGTGGGGAATAGTTTAGACACGAGGAAGTGATGTATCCCTGTGCTGCAATCGTTCCAGGAAACAGTTAGGTTATAGTTCCAGCAAAGTTTATTTTTCCGCCTGTGTCTTTTGTGTACTGAGCTGTAGCTAGTACTGAAAATACTAAACGTTAAGTCTGCAGGTTTCCATTTAAATTGCATCACTGAACTCTCCTTTTTTTATTCTTTTTTTTTTCTTTTAAAAATTTGGATTGTCAAGAATTCATCATGATGAGCCTTTTTTTCCCTCTTTTATTTGTCTCTGTTCTGTTTATGAACAGCTTCTCAGGAGTGCAGGGAAGGAAATGGAAAGGTGAAGGTACTACTCAAAACCTGGAAAATATTGTCATTGGAAGATGCTATGATTATATTAGAATTGTGAACCCTGCTGTTGGGTAAGTTTTGTTTGTTTCTGGATTAGTTTTTTATGTTCTGTGCAAAATGGTTATTAATCAGAAGCCTGTTGTTATGCTTCTAGCCATGAAAGTGATCCTGTTGAAGCCAACATTCTTGTAGCTGTCTGGAAATAACAAAATAACTTTGATGGATGTAATATTTTAAGTAAAATAATGTAATTAAGGCAAGATTTTTAATCCTTCAATTCTTTATTTCACATTTCTTGCCCCCCACCCCTTACTTTCTGTAAGGAGAACACCACACAGAAATGACAGGGATGGTGGTTTTGAGGTACCAAATCTGACAGCACTCCTAGGAAGACCAGCTTTGCCTTTCCTGCCTGTATGTGAAGTTATGTAAGAAGGTTTATAACTATACTGTGGTACTGAAGCAAACTGTTTAGCTCATCCACCTGAAAAATCAAGTAGTAATCAGCTGCTCAAGTGGGATTATCTGTGAGCTTTCATTGGCTGTGCTAATTACCCAGAACTGGAGGTAAATCACACACTTTGCTAAAATGAGCACTTTTCTGTCTTCCTTGCATTCTAAGGGCTTCAATAAATAGGAAGAAAATAAGAAGGACAGTCTCCTGGAGTTCAGCCCTTTATTCTGCCACTAAAAAGTTGCCCTAATAGTGTGAAGAGGTATTTTCAGGGAGGCCCTGGCTGGGTTCCTGTAGCATTAAACAGGGTTAGATTATATTGCAAATATCACCTCATTTCCCCAACCTCCCATTTTCAGTTCCTGTTGCACAAGAGGAAGATAAAGGGCTTAAAACAATTTTTTTTTGCTTTTGACAAAGGCAAAACAATATATTTCTGCACAATAACATTCTTAACTAATCAGAAGTGTTTTCTTTCAAGTTTCTTATGAAGGAAACCGATTATCTTAATGCAAATAACACAGTGCTTGAATTTCGGTGGAACAGTTCAAGCTTGACACATTTATAAACATGTCACAGTAGAAGGTGGAAGTAAACTTTAAATGTAGATTTCTACATTCCTACAGTATAATATGTAATATAAAATATGTGAACTTAGTTAACAGTTGTGTAGGTCTTGCAGTAGGCTCGAGATAGGTAGAGCTCCTGTAGGACTTAGGAGATGTCACTTCATTTATATCTGAAACAGGACATTAATAATACAGAATATGCTAAAATGAGGAACATAAAGGATAGTTACTGTAGAAATTTTAACTGTATCCTTAACTGATTTGGACTTTTAGAGATGCAAATGCAATATTCTGGAAAGCATTTCTATATGTCTCATGTTTATGAAAGTTTTGTGATCTAATCAATTCTGGTGACATTTTCAGAATATAATTTTAAAATGGGGAAGTTTGAACATGCTCATCGGAGTATTCTTGCTCAGGATAGCATGAAGCCAGGCAGGACATTAGGACCACTTTCCTGAATTTAGACCAGAAATGGCATTATTAAAAGAAGAGCTACACAATTGATTTCATATAATGTGAGGATTTTTCTCTTTCCCTTAGGTCTATAAGCAAATAATGTAATCCAAACAAATTGGAAATTTTGTATTGCACAGGTTCAAAACAGATATTCTAATTATTTATAATCCTTTCTGTTCATGGCTGTTTCTTAGTTGCCCCCTGGCTGGCTTTTATAGAGTTATGACTACCTGGATCGGTTTTGCTTCCAAATTTATGTGCAAATTTTCTAAAAATACTTTGCTAACATAAAGGAAGCTAGCAAAACTTGTCTTTACACTGCAACGTAGTTAAAACATAAAGATATTTACAGGAGCATAAAAACTTTCTCACGTTAAAACAGAATATGCAAAACGGCAGTTAAAAGAGGCATTTTACAAAATGCTGTGGCCATGTAGAAGTGAGGAATTTGAATGAAGATCACATTTGATGTTTCCTAGCAGGAGTACACTAAATAACACAGATGTTCCTGTAGTGATTTTCCTCTGTATTTGTTTATTTGTAGTGTATCATGGAAGCTTTGAAAACAAATTTTAAACTAACTAGTATGAAATTAATGTGACTTATAAGTGTCTACTAAGATTAGAAGGAATTGTTCTGAACTGTAGTCCTTCCCCACCCTACTTTCAAGAAGTGTTTTTGCCAGCTAAGAAGTTTTGAGTATCAGAGCAGAATAATCCTTTTGATTTAGAAGCTGTTCAAACCTGGATGAGAAGTCACGAAAAAAAAAAAGCAATATGCGAATTAACCAGAAAATTACTGATGGATTCAGCTGTAAAGGAAGATGTTAAAAGTTCAGTTGATCATAACTTACAAGTACTAACGTAAGTGCTTCAATTAGGAAGCTCTTTAGGAAAATGAACCCTAAGTATATGCAGTTGTCAGAAGCTAAGGTATAACTGCTTGAAATCAGAAATTGCATGCAAATCTTTTTATTAAGTAAATCTATCTAAACCTTGAAACGACTGTTCAAGGATCATATTGCATCACTGAAAATTTTCAGGTCAAGATCTGTATCTGCTTACAGTAGATATGGAAGGTTGACCAGAGATTACTGTAAGTAAATCTGTGGTCTGTTTCCTGCATAGCTCATCACAAGAGGTCCTTTAAAGTGTCTGTGACATTCAGTGTCACAAATCAGCTCCCTAAAGAACCTGTACCAACAGAAACCGTGCTGTCTGTGAATGATGCTAAATGAGCAAAAGACTGTAATGGCAAAGTTTGGATTACTTATCAGGACTACTACTGTTCAAACTAGAGCTTTGCAATGACAGCTATTCATGTTAGGAAAGCATCTCTGTCACAATCATTATTCTACCATCAAAACTTTTTAGCAACTCATCCTGCACTTGAATCTGACATTTTCGGAGTAATATTGCATTGCAGCAGTGTTGGGTATTTAGCTATGGTTTATTTGAAATGGCTTTTTGAATCTAAAAAATTTCAAAGAAAGCTTTTTCTTCAGTATTTCTATAGTGCTGGATAGCAAACTCACTGTGTATACCGTACCTACTAAGATTTTTGTTGAATCATAATGTTTTTCTACTTCCACACTGTAAATGCTAATATTTTCCTTGTTACTTCTTCCTTATCTGCTGCAGTTATGACTCAGAAGACAAGATCTCTATGGTCTTCCTGAGCTACAAGTTTTTTACCACCCTGACTTCAGTTTTCTGCCTTAACCTTATATGGATTTTAATTTGGGTGTTTGAAGGAGTTAAGAACAAGTAACTTCCTTGCTCAGCTTTAAAAAAACAATTTTGCTATTTGTTTGTTTCAATGATTACAGTGAGAAGAATTGTTCACAGATATGGGAAGCGTTTAAAAATGCATTTATTAACAAGGATCCTTGCAGCATTCTACCTAAGGATTATGAATTATTTATCAACCTGTCATTGCACACAATTCCACCTAACAAGGTAATAATTTTTTTATGTTAACTGCCCTGTGACACACAACAAGTTTTACGTGACACAGTTCAAAATTGACGAGTCATTCTGTGGCTGACTTGTGAGTCATTCTTTTTGACCTGTCTGTAGTCTATAAACTAGACTCAGAGTTTATAGCATGTTTCAATGTGTTTGGCTCCATTTATTTTATGCAGTAACTTCTCAGCGATGTCTCTCTTCTCACACTACAGAGATCCCCCATTTTTCCTGCTGTGCTGGGAGTTGTGCCATAGTCCCTGAACTTCCTACTTTTCCTTAAGTTAGGTGCTCTGGCTGCAAATGCTGTGCCTGCTATCATCTTTTCCTTTTACTCCTCGCAGCTAAATCTCATGACAATGGCGTGTTAAACATTGACATACTGAACAAGCAAAAGCAGAAATGAGAGGACATTGTTCAATGCCAGAAAACAGTAAGGGTTTGATGTGCTGGCAATTGCAAAGAATTGTGAAAGGGCAAAAGACATGTTATGCTTTAAAGCAGTTTTTCCTCTAGCACAATTAATCCTCATTTCTAAATTATACAAGCTAAACCAACAAATACTTCTGTCAACATAGCTTAATTCATGAGGAGTTCCCCAAATACAGAAATAACATCTAGACATATGATTTTTTTCACACCATAAGCCAACATAGCAACGTGAGAGATTTCTAGTAACATATATCTGGCTTATAAATATTTTCCTTTTTACTCCTTCCCCTAAATCTGTCTGCTAAGACAGGCAAAGCTAGGCCTAACTATATTTAAAATAGGTCTATATCCCTTCTCATCAAACTAGTACTGTCCCTCAAGTCACTTGTGATCAGAATTTATGAGCTGTAAAATAAAAAACTTTGTTCCTTTAAAGAGATACCTAACATTTCTGATTATTAGCTTGATTTTGAAAGAAATACCAAAACATGTTTTAAACTGTTTTCAATACCCCGTAATCTCACTGTGTCCACACCCAGGTGTTGGTACATTTCTTCTCTATGGTTTTTTTTCTTAGTCTCTCTTCTGGGAAAATAATCAGCTACTAGTCAATAGCTTTGCTGACCGAGGACGTCGCTACATGTCTCTGGGTGATACTCTGTTTGGCTTCTTTGGAGATTTTCTAAACTGGTGTGGGCAGGCAGACAGCCCTGGTAAGACAACGAGTACTATGTTAAACATTTATCTGTAAAACCGTAGTGGAGACTGACTGCTGTGTTCTGGAGAAACTAAATTTGCTCTTACCCCATGAAAAATCAGGGATAGCTTCACTGTCTCGTTCTCTCTTGTATTGGGTGAATATTTAACACTGCAGTCAGGGGAGCACACAGTGAAATCTAAATGGTGCTGCAGTGGAGATAAACCTCCTTCTCAGTCGCCTGAACCTGGAGCTCTCAGCATCCCAGGAATAGAGTTAGAACCATTTCAGCCAAATTACTGAATCCACAGAATGTCACTGTTTGTGCAAACTACAAAGGATGGAAAATTATTGAAAAAATACTACAGCTTTCAGTGCTATGTCAAACGATCTTGTGGGTTCAGTGAGTAATGCACAAATATATTTAGTTGCTTTCTGAAGTCACTTTTTATAGTCATTATCATCTCTCTAATAGCTCAAATCACATGCTTTCCTACAGGACTGGACTATGAATCCTGCCCTACCACGATGGAATGTGAAAACAATGCGGTGGAATCTTTCTGGAGGATGGCCTCAATCACTGTAAATAGTGTATTAGTGCTGACTACATACATCTGCGAGTGTGTCCGGGGTGGTTCAGGAAAACATTGCCAGTTCAAAACAGATTTAAACCTGTAACTCTGCTGGATCATTTCCTCTGATACAAATACACCAGTTTAGACTGGCTGCAAGGTTTTAGCAAGAAGAACCTAACTTTAACCTTAGCTAGATAATGTGTTAAAATTCTGTTAGCTTTGTTAATATAAAGCAAATACTAAACACAGTAAGCACATTGAGTGTCTACTGATTACAGGTCCTAAGTGACATTTGACTGCCTTACTTAAAACCCTTTACTCACAGATCAAACTTGACAGAGAATGCCGAAATGCTTCCTTCTTGTGATGAAGAAACTACTTATAGATGTGAGAAAATATCTTAAGAACCACTGAATTAAACCATGGTCTGTTTGGTTCCTGTCCTTTTTACTGCAATGACCTCCTAGGGTGCTAGTCTAGTATTATTTTTGCAGTTCTGATACTCTTCGTGGTAAAATTCTTTCCTTAATCACTATTGTTTGCAATAAAATACCAAGTCATATGCCAAATCTGTGAGATCTGAAAAGCACTGTTATCTATTGCAGTATGCACAGCACAGCTCTGGGGTGATACACGTCTTGTTGAATGGTTCTGCAGACGGAGGAGCTTATCCACAGCCAGGGTAAGAAAACTGACTGATTTATCTGTACAGAGTCTGATGACTACAAAAAAGAAAATTCAACCAGTTTTTTTGGTCTTCTGCTATACAAAGTGTGGGAGATGTAGCTGAAAGAACCTGTTGCATCAAAGTCTGCTGAGTTGTGGGGACAGCTGTTAATTGTCCCTAGCTGAAGGAATTAATATGTAGTGGGTGGAAACAATCCTTTCAACTCCTGCATTTTACAAACTGCTGTGGCAAGCAGGGTGAATGCTCTTTGAAAGCTGCCTTCAAGTCAGCCAATATACTATGGCAAAATGTGTATGTCTTCAAAAAGCTGAGTGTTAACAAAATTTCTATGCAGGGACCTGTCCAAGTAGAGGATATTGTTACAAGGAGTATAGCTGTTGTCAGGCCTAGGAGCAAACTTGGTAAGTTCTAAAGGGAAAGTATTTCTCCAAGACCAAGAGTGGAAGTAGTTTGAAATCTATTATGGTTTCAGAAAGCAAAAAAGGAAAAAGTTTGTTGAGGAGGATAATAGCAAAGATGAGCTTCCTCTTCTCCTTAGTTCCTTTTATATTAAGGACAAATGTATTTTTCCTGATTCACAAGTGTACCACCATGCAGAAGTTCATCTAAGCTTACGTTCAAAATTTATTGTAAAAGTACACCCTTTAGAATTTTTACTGTGTCTGTAGTGACTGCTTACCTGTGGTAAAAAATAGATCTTTCATTACCAACTGTCCTGTCCAAGGCAGATCAAAAAATTACATCTTTTAAGAACCCATAGAAGAGATCCTTCTCCTGAGTGTTCACTGAGGACTAAAAATGACCGTTGAAAAGGCAGTTTTATTCCTGGATAGGAGAGAAACAAGAACCATCTTTTCCAAAACACCTGCTAACTTCTTACTCTGTCCCCCAAAACGTCCATCTCCATACACAGCTTTCAGCTAATCACAAAGACATCCAGTCTCCTTGGGTTGGTCAGGTGCTCAGCTGGGATCAAATCTTCTGCAGGTGGTAATACCTGGCAGCAGGCCAATACCCGGAATCTAGTATGGATTCCTTATTTCAGAAATGGATTCCTTATTTCTGTTAATTTACTGGTTCCTTATTTCAGAAACATCTTACACACAGATTAATTCCACCAGTTCCCTGGGTTGCCAGTCTGGTGGTATTATAACCAGTGAAATCGCCACTGGAACACGGCCTACCAGGGAGAAAACAAAGCCAGTTACTCTGTTTTCTTTGCTGTGTGTCTTCTGGTCTATTTATGACTGAATTTGTTTAAAGAGCTCATGTTTGAAAGAGGCTGGAAGTTGAATAATTAATAGTAGAAGGTAATCTGAAAGATCTGCCTGTCTTCCTAACCATCTCTCTGGTCTGTTTTCAAGTATTTCAAAGCCACTTTCAAAGTTTATCCAGTTTTAAAGTTTGTACACTTAAATCATCGTTAAGTCACCTGATATCATTTCAGTTTAGATTTATTTCTCATTTCATGGAAAAATAACTTTTCATGGAAAAAATAACTTTTCTCATTCACACTGTATGAATTTAGTTGTCAGATTTCTTTATTAATAGTAGCCAGTTCAAAAATGGGTTTTACTGATGTCAGTTGTACATTGTTCCTCCACGGTTTCTGACTCCCCTAGTTAAAGATTTCTCCAAGTTTGGGACCAAGCTTCTTCTTTTCCAGCAATGACATATGCATGAATGAGTAAATGAGTTGGAATCTTTATTTTTTGTTATATTTTCACTCTGTGTTGGACAGGCTTGGACACCTTGGACAGATAGGCAAACCTGCTGTTGCTGCTACTGGTCTGTGGTCAGCCACCACCGTACCAGATTTGACCAGAGAAAGCAGCTCTTGGTATCTGCATCCTCCTGTTCCACTTCTCCAGAAATTTAAAATAACTTGCTGACTTCGTGAACCAGCAGACACTGGCAAGCAGCACGTGTCCTGGGCTTCCATGTCAGAGCCCTGGTAGTTTGCCTGAAGGCATTGGGAGGACAAACCCATATTGTCACTGCTGGTCTCATCCAGGAAGTGGCAACTGACAGTCCCTTCTTCTCTGTGGAGGTCTCAGAAGATTTAAAAGGGCTAAGAGACACTGTAGTGCTGAAATAGACATTTAAGAAGACACATGATAGGCAAACAGCAAATTAGAGGAGAGACCTAGGCCCAGACCAGGCGTTTGGTGAGGACACAGCCCTTATAAGCTTTCTGAGGAAAAAAAACCTAAAAGGTTGGAAATTATTACACTTCATCTTGCTGAAAGGATTAGAAATCTCTGGCTTTGAAATGCCAACATCTCACCAAAAAAAAAAAATCAATCAACAGACATTAAAATCAACCATTGGATTTCATATCTTCTTAGATTAAATATTATGAGGAAGTATCAAATGCTTTTTGTTTTGTTTTTCATTTTTAGAAGTTCATTCTGGTTCACTTTTAGGTGAATTCATTAATGCAGAGGAGGAAAAGACTATTTAATTTTCATGTTTTTTATAGCTCTAAATTTATTTTTCTTGAATCAGTTTTTTTGCAGATTATGAAATACCTAATCTTCAGAAAGGCAAAATCTCACAAATTGTCATTTGGGTTGTGGATGATATTGAAGGACCAGATATGTAAGTTATGTCTTCAAAAAAAAATTAGTTTCTCCCTTTTGGACCTGTCTTTAAAATTTCACCTTATCTTTCTGTTTGATTGTATTTGGATACTACTTAAACTAAAGTATTTTAGATGCTTTCATGGACACAGAAGACACAACCTGCTATAGAAATAAATTCTAATATTAGATCTGGAGCCAACTCTTGGTTAGATGTGTGTGTGTATCTCAGACCTTGCATGAAGATAGAGCATGAACAGTTTTACTAAGAGGCAATCTGAATTTCAGATTAAGTGCTGATGAGTGATATTTCTTTTACCTTGCCATTTGCATTCTTTTCATTTTCACTCATCATAACTGCTTGAAAATTTGTAGAAGCCAAAAAATACCACCAGGGGGCTCCTTTTCTCTCAATAATTAATCCAGTAATAAAATGTAGGCTTTAAAAGTGTCTAATTTTGCTGATAATTTAATTAAAGCAAACAAACAAATACGTAATAAACAAATACAACAAGACTGATCAGTCCAAACAGAATAGTCTGTTGTGTATTTTACCACAGTGCTGTGGAGTCTACATAGCATAGTTCAGATTAGCATTTCTCAGCCTGTCTCTCTAAATCAAAAAATCATACCCTCTGGGAGGGAAAAAACCACACAGCTCATCTTTTCAAAAGTTGCCCTTATTACAAAGGGAAGTTAAGACAAGCACTGAATGGTAATTTATCTTTCAGTTAATGGATGAATGGGAGTATTTGTGTATTTTTATTAATTGTTTTCTACAATTATTTTGTTGGTCTCCATATGGTTCTTTAGTATGGGTATTTACTGCCCAGCAAATAACTAGCACTGACCTTAATACTTTATGTTGGGGCAAGTTTAGAGGTCTCAATGGGTTCTGTATTATGCTAAACTTTCTTATGCTATTTGGACTACAAATTTAAAAATCAGTGCTAGAAACAGGAGCTGTGTTTAGGATTGTTTCTGGGGTTTTTCTCTCTGTTTTTTTCTATTATTCAACATTCCAGAGAGAGAACAAGCTTCTAACAAGTATAATTCTCATTTGTTATAATGAACTTACAGAGTAAGGACAGGTAGCATCAACTTTACCACTGCCTAAATAGTTGCCAAAGAATATTACAAACAAAACACTATTTTAAAAAATTATTTAGGTCTTTTTCTGTCTATTCAAATATTAAATGTGGTATTATTGGTTAATAGAATCTGAAAATGCTACACTGGCTGAAGCTAATCTTCCAGACTCTGTAAACTAAGGATAAATTGCGAAACAACAGCAATGTAAGCAAATGAAGCATAAGTAGCAATGCACATTATTCTTCTGGAGGTGTTAGGGAATACAGAAGAGGCAAAGTAATGGGGGTTTACTTTACTAATTCCATCAAGTTCAGTGAAAAGAAATTATATAACAAAAGACTTGCAATAATATTGAAATCCTTCCTCACAGAGATTCCTGTGGAACTCATAGTGTAAAGACATTAGAAACCAGGCTGAAAACCCTTGGTTATGATGTCACTTGCACTGACAATAACAAGTAAGTAAAAACCTTTTATTAATATGCTGTATTTGCAGAAGCACCTTATCTATTCTGATTCTTACTGTTCAATACTGAAGTGCCATTGATGTTTTGTCTTCAGGAGGGACTGATATGTTGGAGGGATGATGTCACATTTTTCAGACTTGGCATTTTTTGGTTGTGAATTGAGCAAAATACTACGTCGTATTGTATGATTGAGTGGGACATTGTACTTACACATTGTCAGACGTAGAAGATGGCCTCATGTATCTGGATTCAAAATCTAAACAACAGTTAAAAACGCTACTGAATGTTTGCAGAATTACCAGTTTTTCACAATAGGTTTCACAGCTCTAGTCATTCCCGTAGATTGTAAGATAAATTTAATGAAGGGGAGATTTAAACATGATAATACTGTGACTTTCTTTCATTTTTTCAAGGTTTTATTCTCATTTGTCAGCCTGAAAGGTGCTAAATAAAATGGTATTTTCACAGGTCTGTAATGTTCTTACTCTGCCTGGATAATCCTGATGATTCTAAGTGTGCCCTTGCATCGTAAGTAAAAGAAGTTCAACCTATCCTCAGTGTCATTACAAGTGAATAAATTATGCAGAAGCCAACAGTTCACCAGATCCTACCTCTGCCACCTGTTATATATCACCCATATGCAATGTACAGTGTTCTTGAATTTGTTACTTACTGTGGATTGAGTTAGCACTTTCTATTCAGAAATTGTGCACAGCTATCTGTGAGCACCTGCTGTTCAAAATTAGGTGTTAATGGGTTCTCATTGATCACACAGTAACACTATATATCATTGATGATGTGAAGTTTGTACATATCACTGTTCTGATATAAAATCTATTACAAATTTGAAGTTGCTTTCATTAATATAATTTCTTGAATAATCAAACTATAGATCAAATGGCAGCAGATCTAAGGGACATTTCTGCAGCTACTGGAATTTTTCATTCTAAATTTTGAGGAAGTTTCCTTTTAATCTTCCATTTTGTGTGAAACTTAATCTCTATATTTTAAGGTATTTACATTGGGCCGGTGAGTTATCTACGAAGAATGCACATTACATCCAAGACAAAACTTCTTAATATGCAAGCATTACTCCCAAACTCCCTACTTATCCATATTTATCTTTATTATTTAAGGAACATTAAATGAACTTATATATTTCCGTGAATTTACAGTAAAGATTACTGGTTTTAAATCTATTTTTCTTAATTTATATGCTGTTGCATATATAGGTACACATAAGATACTTGAACATTTGAATAAGAACTTCCTCACTGTTTGGAATGTTGTAGCCTATATGGATACATAAACACTGTTTTCTATTTATATTATTTTTATGGGTAATCCATGATTTATTTCATACTGTCCTTTCTTCCCTATTCAAGCACATGCAAATTTTTGTTTGTTCATACCTATGTGATATTGCAATGATAACTTCTGCCATGAAAGTCTTGATTTGCTGTCCCTTGTAATGGCAGCAGAGAGGTGCAACTCCAGCTTGCCTCCCTCTGGGGACGGGCTGTAGTGCTTCATGCAGCACAGAAAGGGAGGTGGGTATCACCTTCAGTAACACATGTCCAGTTTTTGGTGCACACTTACGGAGAAAGTGAGTATTCCCTGTTCTTGCTGGTCACTGAAAACTTCTACTCACCTTCCCATGCAACATTTATTCTCACATGCAAGTTATATCCTAGCACCAGCATATAAATATTGTGAAAATGGTGGGTTTATAGATACCACTGATAGCTCCAGACTTCTTCTAGGCAGTAGATCATAGGACACTTCCTGTTAAGGCTTTGGTTGGTTACAAAATGCCACTTGCACAGCGGATTAAAATAGGGTTTCCTTGTTCTGCCACTGAATTGTAAGGCTTTTGTTTACATGTCAATGGAAAATACAGTTATCCCCTTGAAAATAATAGCTGTGAACATAGTGACAATATTAACAAACTAGAAGAAAAAGCATTTCACGGGACTTTGCAAAATACAATATTGTGAGCTCTTAACAGAAGATTTTTCTCCTCTCCCAGGTTTTAAATGATTTTCCTCAAAGTTTTGTGATGTGGGTATGTTACTCAGCTGAGGAACGTGGATGAGAAGGCTTTTGGAAACCATTAATGTGTTTTTCCTCTCAGCTAAGGGATGAGCATGCAGTTCTGCAGTATTGCCACTTGGCGTTTGTAGTGTGTAAGCAGGGGAGCAGCCGCCCTTTCCTTTCCATCCATGTCGGTGCTTAAAGTGACATAATCCGTGGTGTATTTGAAACACCAGTCTCACTCTCTCCTGGAGTAACTACTGAGCAACTCAGCTGTTCTCATCGTCCTTAAGAAAAGTTTCCTTGCTTTTTTCCTTCATGAGCATTGTATTCCATCCTGTATGCATGGCACTGTAATAAGTCTGATTCGTTTAATATCTATCCCAAATCACAATAGTTTCCCAATCTGAATGCAAAACTATTAATGCCTCTCCCTGAAATTTAAGTAACTTAAATACTACAAGCCAATGAATACTTACATTCTTCCCAGAATCACTTAATTCTCTGCAGTAAATAACACCACCTCCATTGAAACTAGCTGCCTTTTCAGAAAGAGCCTTTAAGCAGATGCATATAAATTATTTGATGATTATCTTCTTGGGTATGTTTTCTGTGTGGAAGGATCACCACTCTGTGGTGATCCATTAACTGACATGGGGGCAGTTTGGTCAGTAGGGATATCACTATTTGGAGGGTGTATCTGTTAGGAAAAGTTTCCTTTGCAGAGTAGGTGTTCTCAATGTTCACACTTCCGTAATAAACAGTGACACAGGCATACAGGCTCTGATGCATCCCCTTTCACGAGGGCTGTTTGCTATTACAAGGCAATAGCTGCCCGCTCAGCTGCCAGAGAATAATGTCCTGAGCCCAAAAAATCAGAGTTGGACAAGTGACATTTTATGTCACCACAACTCCTGTTACATTGGCATAGCAAAGGAGAGAGCTGGGTCAGGGTAAAAGCAAAAGGATGGCCTAGAAGATGCTGTAATGTACTTGGGACTTCTTGCATAGTGGTACTACGCCTTAACTCCTCCCCAGACTTGAACTATGCTCCTGCTGAGTCAAATTTGGACTTTGGCTTGTTAAGGTGACACCTTGATGTTAGAAAAAACTTGTGAGTGAAAAATACCCACTAGATGGCATAGGTGGCTTAAAAATGTAAGCAGGAAGAAAGCCAGATGCAACCTGTTGGTGGTATGTATTACTTGCATTATTGCAATGTCAGGGAGACTTAGAAGTGGATCTGGATACTGCTGTACCAAGTACTGTGAAAATACAGTTCTCCAGGACTACTGCTGTCTCAAAGAGCATTATAAAATCACAAGCATAAGGCCAGAGACAGCAAATGGATGTGGAGAGACAAGAAGGCTCTTGTGTAAAGGTAGAAAGAAGAGTTCCCAGGGTTTTGCAAAGATATTCTGTTTATAGAATCATGACAGCCAAAGGGAATCCGTTGGCAGGCTCATATAAAGAAACTTCTAGCTTAGCACTTGGACCACAAACTTCACCCTTGGCAACAAACCCCTGATATTTAAAAGAATCCTAACTCAGCTCTGGGCTGTGAACATCCTGTTTGTTTTCTCTTCTTCAGATCTGCACCAGCAGCACAAAGAGGACCTATATCTTCAGACAGAGGAGGCAGCTGGAACAAGCTCATGTTTGTTTCTTTTGTAGGCTTTTTGTTCAGATTTGCTTTAGTGTACTAAGTTAAGCAACTGAATCCATATCCTCTGTTTGCCTTAGCTGGCTATCAGTCTGGCTTCAGCTAATTTCTAATTGCAGTTTCACCCTGCTTTTGGGACTGGCAAACCTGCATATTAAAACCTTGCATACTAGATGTTGGTTTCTTTTAGTATCAAAAATTATCCCACTGCTGCCAGAAAGCCTCACTCTTCATTTTCTTTTCTTTTTTTAGAAGTTCATTGCTATGTCCTCTTATCTTTATTCTCCAGAATTAAACTGAGAATAATACTTCCTGTTCACATATTTCAGAAAGAAAAGTGACACTATGGCTGTCATACATCACCCACAGAGATTACTTGTAGTTTGTAAAACCATCCTAGCATTTGACCTTTGAAACTAAGTACTGATTATCATGTTTTGGGAAGGCAAATCATAAATTCATGTGGGAGAGATCTTAGATTGCTTATTTGATACAAGAGGCAATAGGTAAGACAGTGGGAAAGTAAACTCATTTTCATAAGTGGTCCAGTACTTGGGCCAAACTTAAAAACTAGGGTACAGCAAGATTCTGGCTGCATACTTCCATACAGTATTTTACCACATAATATCAACCGCTTCATCATCCACACAGCTGTTCCTCAGCTGGCTGTTTCCTGGCCACTGGATAGCAAATAGTCAGAAATACCAGGTCTAGAAAGTTCCACAGTGTTTCCACCACGATGTTATTTATGGTATATCAAATTCAGATAAGAAGCTGCCAAGTCAGACATTGGCATGTTTGCACTGAACTCAGATAACAGGGTTCAGAATACGCTGAGGAGAGAGCAGATGCCATCCTGAGGTTTCTTGAGTTACTTATGTGAATTCCAGTGTTGCAGCTAGATGCTCCTCTAAATCACCGAGACATCCAGCTACCAAGGTGACACATAAATCTTCAGAAAAAAATAGTTATTCTGCTAGAGAATAACTTTATGTAGATATTTTTTGCACATTCTATGTTAGCTTCTGCATTATTTGTTTGTGTTTGTATTGACTGGTTGCCAGGAAACTGGGAAAGGATGTTCCTTTTATCTCAATGAATCTGATTTAGGGGTCCATAGTAGATTTACATCCTTTCAATCCTTGGTACAACTGTATCACATTGTATGTTTGAAAGATAAAATACTTAAAATAGGATGTTGTTGCTTATTTGTCTTGTTTCCCTGCCTGTAATAATCTTTAATTTGGTTTTAACGCAAATCTCTTTATATTACACACCTGTTTGGGTTTGCCTAGGTCACAGGTGGGTTTAGGCTCCAGCTTGAAGGATGTTTGTGTCTGTTTCAGACTCAAAAAAGTACTGGAAATACAGAAGTACTGAAATCTGGGCTGTATTATGCCTCAAAATTGTTCCCTATCTGTGCTGTAACTTTAGTCCTTTGATTAGTTCCTTCAACATTCTCTTCATTTTTTATTGTTTTATTGTTTCATGTTTTATTGTTTACAGCAGCCGCCAGAGTAGTAAGAAAGGTATCTGTAACACAGTCACATCTCAGATAGCTAAAGCCAAGCAATTTTGATCAACTTCTATTTGCCCACACCAGATGACATTATGACACATTTTGGGCCACAGACTGTAGGGGAAGTGTGTGGGAGGCTCCCAGGTCATCATCAGGGCTGGTGTGTGCTATCTACTGCCCTGTATGTGACAGTGTGTGTGAGATCCAGAGAACAGCTCAGTAACTAACCAGCCATGTGCCTCTTGGGCAACTTCCATCCACAAGCCAAGCGTCCCAGCTGGCCAGCTTTTGCTTTCCAGCTTATGAAAGCTTTCCAGCCTCTGCGTGTAATTGACTCCAGCAGCACAATTGCTGCTGGCAGTTACACATGGTACCAAACACACTGTAGAAAGTGCTGAATAATTCTGTTTGGAAAAAAAAACCAAAAATACCAAAATAGGATAGCTACAATTCAAACAAGTGAGGTTATTTACTGCATAACCTTATGTCAAGAACACCACACTCAGAACCTCCGGCAGTGTTTCCTTATTTCTAGTGTTCTTTCCTCTTTTCCCGTTACTTCAACTCAGTAGCAATTTCTTTTCTGATACCTGTTCAATAAAGTGTCTCAAAATTGCTTGAAAGACTTGGGAAGATCTGTAAAGATTTTTAGCTAACCAACTAATATAGCTAGTAAAAAAAAGCATCAAGGCAAAGTTCTAGATGCATATGTTTCCTGAGATCTTTAGAGGCAGCAAATTTCAAGCTGAATGTGAATCATTTGTTCTGAGTTTAACATAATGGTTTTAATCTGTGCAAAAGAACAGTGTGACTGGCGTCTCGGAAGCTGAGGGCAGAAGTGTCAGCAAAGCAAGAAACAATAAGGTCATTTGTTACTCCCAGAGGGAGGGGGAGACATGAACATGTCTTTTTTTATTTCCACATTTATAAGGATGTGAATAGTACTATTTACAGATATATGTTACACCTAAGTGGTGACAATCAGCCAGGTGAGCCTGCGCTATGTCTTGAGCACTCAGGAAATGCTCTGTTTAGCAATGTCTTACGTAAGAGCTGTGCCAAATGTGGAGAAATCATACTGTCCAAAAGGCATCTGCCCTTCTCCTTAAACTCATGCAAGCCTGGGAAAGTTCACAAATATATATTCAAAACGTTTCAACCATTCATTTTTGTACTAGCAGTACTACAAAAACAGCTGTCTCCAGGTGTGAATTTGAGGGAGAAAATGTTTCAGATAAAAACAATATGTATATAACTTAATTTTGAGTCCTGTTGGATGCCAAAATACTGTGTAGATCTACTAATATCCAGCTATTTATGGCAAATGAAAACATCATGTACAGAAGCATTACAAGGTGTTCTGCATTTCTGCAGACAGACCTGTGGAAGCTGCTGAGACTAAGGCAGTATTTCCTGCTGTGCCCATTTTGTGGACCACTTAAGAACTCTGTTATCTCATATTCTTCCTTCCTATATAAAAATAAATATAACCTCCCTTCCTACTAACCTGGGCTCTTTTTTTGCTGCTGTGTGTGTTTCAGTCATTGTGTCTGACGAAATCTGAACTAATTCAGAGTAGTTCTTTTTTCCAGCATGTATGTGCATGCACACATATACATCTGCTCACACCTGCTCTGCCTGTTTTTAAATGCAAACTCTTGAGTGCTCTGGAGTAAAAAGTTACGAGAATAAAGCAAGGACAACTTGATCATCTCTTTGGCCTTTTTGTACTGCTGGTGTTTATTTTTGTGATACTGGTCTTGATGTGATATTCAGCTGACATGACTGTTTTCAATCGACAATCTTAAATGTAGTGAAATGTGGCCTGAAACCTCAAGAATTTGAATAATACTTTTTGTTCCGTGAAAGCCAACTCTTTTGATAGTGTTCTTCTCAATTGAATTACGTAGAAATAACTCTGATGTATTTTGCTTCAACAATAATGCGAAGTGGAAGAAGAGTGCTTTTAGCAGAGCCAAGAAGTTTGGTTTAAAATAGCTCAGTATGGGGAGGCACAGTATCTTAATTTAGCCAAATGTCAGGGTGGCTCAAATACTTCACAAGTTATTTTTGATTTTCAGGTTTTTCCTAATTCCATCTTCTACCTCGTCTAAATTTATCTGCCATTTTATGTAAGAGCCACAGAATATAATCTGTCAGATTTTGTTTATAATCTGCAGGCATCTGATTTCCTAGTTTCCTGAAAATTATGAAGGCAAGCTCAGAGATCCTCATTCCCTTGCGGTAGCAGCAGCACAGTTCCAGTGCAGGCTGGCAGGGACACTGGTGCAGGAAATTGGAGCCTGGGAGCGTGGCACGTATGTCCCCTCACACCGTGCCAGAGTGCCCATGCTGCCTGGCCATCCCCCTCCTCCCTCCCTTCTCCCTTTCTCTGCAGCCACAGACAAGGTGAACCTGATCTCAGCTCAGATGAGTTACTGTGCATTTTTAGCAGAATATGTGAGCAGAAAATGATGTTGTTGGAAATTCTATAAGAGCAAAACAAAGGCGGAAATTATAGTATACATTTCCTGTCAGCAGCAGGCAGTGCAGTGAAGTAAGTGGTCTCTCCCTTGTGACCATTTGACTGGGAATACCTGTGGGCTGTGGAACCAGTAAGTTCCGTGACTGCAGACAGAGATGATCCTCCAGAACTCCTCCAGAACTCCTCCAGTATGTCTCGAGTATCTTATGCCCTTAGTTACAATACTTAACAAAGAAGTATTTTTAACCCAGTAACTGTGTTTGTCTGGGCATCTCTCGGTGATTAGACTTGATATGGTCTAGCATCAGGCATGAGTACTTTGATAAATAAATAACAAAGAATCTAAGTATTGTAGGCAGAAACCAGAATTATAAATCAAGATGGTGACGAATGCTGAGTTACTAAACTGCAGGAAGATTTTTTTTTTTCCCAATTGCAGCAGGTAAAGTGGAGAGTGCTGCAGAAATGACAGGCATTATATCTGCTTCACTGTATTGAAGTACAGATGTGGAAAAGCTCCTAGGTCATTTTGTGCTATTTTGAAGAGCAGCAAGCAAAGAAGCAAATGAGTAGAAATATGTATCCCATGAAAATTTTAATCTTCTGATACCAAAGTCCAACTGTAGGATGTACTGGCCTGTATTAAGCTTCATTTTTACTTATCCCTTTGCTTTGATGAAAGGTACCACAAAATCAAGAGCTGGTATTTCTGCAACTTAGAATGTATGCTCTGGGCTTTCACCCAGAGTTTTCTGTCACCACTACACATTAGCATGGGGTTATATGACATGTATCACTTGACATATATCACTTGAAAAGTAGTTAAGGACAGTAAGCATAACCAATAGCCTTGTAAACTGCAGCTTCAAATCCCAGACAAATACTTATACACATGTATACAAAAACATATTTTACATAGTTGTTGACTAGAAAGGATCTTTGTCAAGTTTTTTGGGTTTTTGACCTTTGACACATCATGTGAAGCCTTTCCAAGTGGCATGCCTACCCTGTACAATTCCTTTAGGAGTAATTGTGCTATTTACACACTCCTGGAGTCAGAGAGCCTACTTCTGTATCAACTTTGTTTCCTTGGCTGCCTCAGTGGGATGGGAGCCTTATGGGTATTTCTCTTCACAATGTGTGAGCAGCATAACAATTAGTACTGGCTAGAAAACAAGCCCTCAGTTTCATGAAAGTTGGTGAGATTACTGCATGTGCTTTTCCTCTGCACTAAATTATCCTTGAAAAATGCTTTGCACAAGAAAAGTACAGCAGCCTTATCATAAATCATGGTAAAATCCCTCATTGATAGGACGTAGCTTTGGTACAGCTCTCACTTGCAAACTCAACTATCACAGCTGTTTAAATTTTTTTATTAATTAAATATGTCTCTAAAAATTACTTTCTTCATATCGATTCAGGTAGAATGCATGAGTCATTAAATATGGATCTCCTACTGCAGAGCAGTGCTTCAAACAATACACTTTTGAATGTATTTTTCTAATTTGCCTAGGACATCATTTTCTGACATGTCTAAATAGAAAGGCATAACAAAAAGTGGTGAAGGTGATACAAAAGAATGAAGCAACCTGTTTCCCCAAACTGTTCTGCAGCTACTCCACCTCCCTCCCCACCACAGCAGCGTGTTTGTAGGTAGGAGCTCTCGTGGCATGTTGCCTTGTTCCTTGACAAAATCAATGTGCAAACTCCAGCTATGACTTTGTTTTGTTACAAACCCACCACTTTGGCTAAAGAAAAAAGAAATTGGGAACTGCAAAATACAAGAAGCAGCACTGGTGGCAGAAGAAAGTTCTTCAGGAACAGCAAAGCTCAGGATGCACCTGTAGAAGCACCAGGCTCTCCAAGAGAAGAGGAAGCAGCAGATGGGATGACACTGAAGAGAGCCAGCAGGGGAAACAAGCACAGAAATGGGAGGAAGACACTTGGTCCAAAGAGGGAGAATGTTTTGGTCCCTTTGGGATCTTTGTTTACAATAAACAAAGAAAAAAATCAGTAATTGGTGTCTGTTACCCTGTCTCCCAGAGAACAGCACCGTCACTGCTGTCATGGCTCCAGCTGGCGACAAGTGAGCTCCCACAGCCAGCATGCAGAGGAACCAGTGCTGCTCAGACAGACAAGGGAAAGGAACTAGGCTGTGCATGTCTATGTGGAGAATGATCAAGGAATAGCTGTTCCCAAACAACTCTTCCCTGGACAGGAGCTTTAAATGCACATCCCGTCATGTTGTTATTAATTTGTAAGCCAATCAAAACTTTGGTACAATTTGAAACATCTGAGCTAAAGGACAGATGTCACCACTTCTGAGACTGCTTAGGGTATGTCTATGTTCGTGTCAGTGCATCTCACCTGTAACTTGATTCTGCTGGAATAATATAACTCTTCATAAATCACATCCTAGAAAGAAACAATTTAAAATCTGTCATTCTAGTGCCATTTCAACAGAGCACAACACCAATGAAAAAAGCAGGGAATTAATTCAGGTATCTTAAGTTCTGTTATTGGCCTTGAAAAGTTCTTATCTCTTATGCTATCTCCATAGCCTGGTGTGAAACAATGTCATATAAAAGATTTGAGGTAGTTTTCTATAGGATGTCTGGTAGGAGTTTCCTGATCAGGAAGGTTTTTAGAGAAATTTTATATATATATA
>VZRV01001411.1:1583563-1718749 GCA_013398115.1 Falcunculus frontatus
ATATATATATAAAATTTAAAAAACTTTTCAAAACATCCCTGAACCATTAATTAAAGAACTTCACAGGTAAACAGGCAAACAGAAATAACAATCCATACGAAGACAAACATGCCTTACCTATCCAGGCAATCAGAAAGATTTTGTAAGTTAATTTACTGATCAGGAAAATTTAGCACTTACTGATAAAAGATATCTCATCAATGCTGAAATACAGAGTTTGAAGAGAGGAAAAGATACTTTGCTTCCTTTCTTCCAGTTGTGATCTCCCATGTGAAAGTAAGGACATTTGGAAGGACACAAATAAGGTGAGACAGAGATTGTATTCTAGGATTCAAGGACTCGGAGTCCACAACTTCTGCTTTACCAAATCCCAAATGGAAATAATTTTTGGGGAGAAAAAACTAATTTATCCTGACACAGCCATGCCATAACTCTTTACCCCAGCTTCCCTTAATGTCATCAATTTCTTCCAAAAATATTAATCTAAGAGGAAGTAATTCTTAAAAATCTTTACAAAATCATGTGGATGGGCATCAGAACCTTGTAAAAGTCTGAACACCACAGCTCTCCATGAGACAGTTCTGTATGCTATAGCAACAAATCTCCCAAAAGAATATCAGGAAGTTATCCAGAAAGGATAATTTCTTCTACTATCTAGAGGGCATTGTCAAATAGATGAAGCTGTACTCTCTCAGGGATGCACAGTGAAATGACAAAGGATGATGGTCAAAAAGCGAAGCAAGGGAAATTCTGATTAAACATTAAAAAGAATCACCATGAGATTTGGTGGCTTCCCAAAGAGATTCTCAACTCTTCATCCATAGAGGTTTTCAAAACTCTACTGAAGAACATCCAGAGTAACCAAATCTAACCTTATACTTAGCCACGCTTTGAGCAATTGCTGGGGCCAGATAACCTGCAGACATCCCTACATCATTCAGTGATATTTTGAGTTTTCCAAGAATGGCAATGACTAAATGTCTTCTTTCTGGAAGACACAAGACACTTCTGCCTGTCAAACACACATTGTCCTCTTTTTTTATTTCATAAGGCTAATGCATAACTGGAAAGACAGCTTTATTTTTATAACATCCTCAGCCACCCATAGAATTTTAGCAGTCATACTGGATGCATTTATTTTAAAACCTGATGGCTAACATGTTTTATCAAGAACACTTAAAATTCTAATTTAGGCAGCACAAATAATATTCCACAGCATGTTGCATTCACAGTCAACCTTAAGCTACCTGGAGGTTTCTCTTATTTGTAATTGATTTCAGCTGTTGTTTTCAAGGAAACATTGTCTAGTTTTCCATCTGTCTTCAATTCCCTAAATCCCAGTATCTTTGGGGACCTGTCCGATACAGTTCTTTAGTTCCACTAGTTAGTCATTAGAAAATGTTCTGTAAATCATTATCACAAAATGATAGCTTCAGAGAATCATTTGTTGAGTCACCTCTCAAAGACAAGAGTAGCTTTGCAGTGAGCCAGCTTGTCCTTATGTCTCTCAGATGTATCTCATCTGGACCCAGGGACTTGTATTCAACAAACGTGCTTAAATGTTCCATAACTCAGTCTTTACTATGGGTAGTTATTTTCTGCTCAAAACTCCTATGTGAGTGTTGTAGGCACAAAGACCCTATGAGACATGAGAACAGACCTTGCCAGCAAAGAGAATGTTAAGTTTTTCAGTCACTTCTGCTTTATCAGTGTTCTTTGAGACTGGGTCACCTACCCGGTTCAGCAGTGGCTCCCTCTTTTTCTTGATGTTTGTTCAGCTTTGCATGTGTCTGTGGAAGCCATTCCAGGTGCCCTTCCACACCTCACCAATTTTAACTTTGATTTCGGTTTGGCTTTCTTAATTCCTTCCCTGAGTGTCTGTCACACACACAGGGCCAGCTAGGACTCCCCTGGTCCCATAGTTCCTGATTTTAGAGACATCCAAGTGTTGCTACATCCTGAATGGACTCTTAGAGACACATTCACCCCCAAGTCATGCACCCTATGGTCCCAAGTCATGTCACCTGCTCACCAGCTCACACAATCAGTCCCACATCTATACTCACTGCAGCCACCAGGGACATGGACCCACTGCTGTTCTCACACCCCTGCACACACCTGTGCACACAGACTGGAAAACCATCACCCAGGGAAGAGCTGGGAAGGAGTTGGAGAAGTCGGGACAGACTGCCCCGATCAGGCACAGAGCGCAGGCAGATAAACTGACCAGCCAATTATTCATATGCAGTTGTCCTTTTTAGTCCCTTACCTGTCTATTTTACCACTCTTGTTCCTCACAGTCTACCTAAATCCCTCATTTGTTCCACCTTTGCTTCCCCTCCTAAATGTCTTATTATAAGTCTTCTATGATCATGATCCGCTTTTCTCCTGTATCCCACAACATATCCCAGGAAGAATATTACTTGGTTTCACCACCCTGCCACTGCCTCTTCAAGCTCTCTTGTGGGCATGCAGATAAGTTTTGCCACATAAATTTAAGAGTCTGGGCAATGCTTCTGCGTTCCTCCCAGACAGTCCATTCCTGCTTCTGCTCTCCCCTTATTCTTTTTTCCAGCATTTGAGCTTGGTCAGGAATTCCGGATTTGGCCAAGCTGGACTCCTGCCACAGCTTTGACTTCCTGCCCTTTGGAATAGGCTACTCTTACGCTTTGAGATTGTCCTTGAATCAGCTTGCTCTCTTGGCCTCCTTTGATGTTCAGTGGCTCCTGAACATCACATCCTGGGTCACACCCACCAAGTCTCTGGAGAAACCACAGTCATTCAGTGGCATTCAGTGACAAATATTTCTGTCACACCAAACTGTGCGTTTACAGTTCTGTATCTGTTGTCCTTCATAAACCCATTTTTCAGTGTTCTCTAAGCAGTAATTTTTGACCAATAGTCTGTTCTGATCATAAAATTCCCATCCTGCTGATTGACATCTAGAAATGGCTCACCAACTCCACGAGTTTTGAGAAAACTACTACTAGATCAATTCATCCCCAATAAAACACAGGGGAGCACCACTCCTCTGCTGTACCAGGTCACTGAAACGCAAGCCAGTCACTGCTGGTGCCCAGCACCAGAGCAGTGAACTGATCTGCCCTGTGGGGTTGGTTTTGCATATACAAACTGCAGAAGTGGGGCTGAGGCAGAGAGAGATGTCAGAAGAAGCTGTGAACATGGAGGGCATCTTCATGAGCAACCCAAGCAGGTCCACTGGGCACTGTCTAAGCTTCTTCCCATTTGCAGATCTGACAGGTGATTGACAGATGGACTAGATCATCCAGTGACTCACACAAGAATGAAATAGCTTTGTGCTGGTGGTCTTATGTCATCTCCCACCCTGCCCTTCGTCAGTACGCAAGGATTGTATTTAAGAAACAGGAGGGCAAAGGGGTGGGGGAAGGAGGCTGGTGTGATCCTGTGCAAATACAGGAGGGTTTTGTCTGGAATCAAGAGTTCTCATTTTAGATGTTGTTTTGTCATGTGCTGTTGTGCTGGCTCTTTCTGGTTCTACAATTCAAAATTGGTGCATCAGCCTTGGGGTCTAGTCCAGCATTAAGCTCTTTATGCCTCTACTTTTCCACATTATTTACACAGAAAGCAGAAGCACTATCATATTTGTTAGATTTTATCTGTATTGTTCTGGGTTTTTTCCTTACACTCTCAACTTCCTGCTCAAGTCTTGAGAAGCAACCACATCCCGTATAGCCAGGCGTGCATGTAGGGTAGTAAAAAGGTCACCAACAAAAGCTACAAGGCACAGTGGTGACATTTGGTCCTCCCACACTCTCCTTGTGTGAGAATGCATAGGAAAAAACAGTCAGTTCCAGTCGAGAGAGCGGAGTGCATTATTGAGAGGACACAGGCGTTGTGCTCGGCAGCATGGGCTGATCCAGCACTCTCGTTTCCCCACCCAAGCCCCTCCACAGTGCATGAAATGAAACAAATCAACTTCCACTTGGAAAACCAGGCTGCTTACAAGTGATACAGATGAAAGAGACAGAAAGCCCCAGCAGCCTGTAGTGGCAAACTACAAATAATGACTCATCAGTTTCTAGGATGAATTCCTGTGCCCTGGGTCCAGCAGCTTGAGCCTGTTGCTCTGTGGTCGCAGAATCACAGAATCACTTAGGTTGGAAAGGCTTCTAAGATCATTGAGTCCAAACATTAACTTAACGGGTCAGGGGGGTCTGCTCTTGCCTGCAGCACTCCTTGGAGGACTTGTGCATGAAGCAGCCTGGATGACTTCCTATTTCCAAACCCGGGGGGGTTAACCCCCACTGTCTGTCTGCCAGTCTCTTTGTCTGCCTATAGCTCTAGGTTAGGTGCAGTGGGGGCTGCCACCAGGAAAATAGAGAGCAACTTACAGGTTAAATAACTCCAGTATACTGCAGGTCATGCACTGGGCCCAGAGCACAGCTCACCAGGAAAATTTACGTCTTTGCAGTGCCTGCAGAGGAGGTGAAAGAAAGAAGAGCTGAACTGGATGCCCAGACACCAAGTTACAATGGCGTTTTTTGCAGGAGTGTGTGATTAGATGGCACACATTTCTTCACAGCTGTCACTTTGTGCTAGCTGGTTTCCTTGTCCCAGCCCATTTATCACTTTATTTTCAGTGTTCATCTCAAACCTTCTCTAAATGTTATGACAGCATTTGCCCTGTAAAATTGGGAAGCTGTGAGAACATTATAGTCACTGCTATTCCATCAAAATCCAGGGAAGATAAAAGTTCTTTAATTATTATAACAGCTTCTGCTCTTTTCAGATCAAGTTCTCTTATTTGTAAGTTCTGCTGAGAAGTGACATCTAGAAGCTACAGGTGCCCACAGTAGTGGGAGTGTTTAGTGGCACTGTGATTATTGTGGTTGTTTTGGAAAGATTCAGTCACACCTGCTGCACACCACCTTTTGTCAACAATTTCTACCATGAGGGATTCTTTCTCTCCTCAGCCATGCTTTGGGTGCCAGAACTATCTACATTTGACAGTAAAAAAGAAAAGGATAATCAAAATTTTGACTGATCAGGCCTTGGGAATAGCTGGAGGATGGTCTTTTATCCCTAGTTGCCTCAAAAATATCATCCACAGAACTTGCAGGTAGAAGTCGGAGCTTGCTGCTTTTCTCTTACAATACTCCTATGTTGTTGGATAAATTATACTAAATACAGGACCATTTTTATCAAGTTCCCTGCTGCAATACATGGTGTCAAGGCAGAGGCTGGCAACTAGGTTCCTGAAGTATTTCTGTCTTCTGATCTTTTATACCCACTTTCTAATTACCCCTCCTGAAGATTTAGTGTAAAGGCTTTCAAAAAAGTGCACACACCTTGAAAAGATTTGTTTAGATTTGATATCTTGGAAATTCACACAGCTCAGAGGACTCCAGAAGTTGGCTATCAGTTTATGAGATACAGTGCTTTCAAAAACTATGATTTTCCTTATAGAAGGCAAAAATAAGCACTAGTAAAACAGTTCAAGAGGAATAGAGATCCATGAGCCCTTAACTGCAATCATGGGGGAAATCCAAAATTTAGATTTCAGTAGGGTCCTGTTTACAGTACTGAATTCCTGTGGAATAAAGTCATTCAGCTTAAGGTCATTGGCACTGGGAAAACTGCTTAGGAGAAAAGTGAAATCCAGCTCACTCCACAGACTGAAGGGAATGCAAGGCCCGTGCACTGCTTTTCACCTCCCTTCAGCCTTCCTCATTTCACTTCTTTTATTCCCTCCCATCCCATTCAGATGTTTCATCTCTTCTTTGCTGAGGCACTGTTATTATCTTAATCATGCCTCTTGTGGAAATACTTGAAGGCCAGAAAGTTTGCAAGGAGTGATTTCAGGCTCACATTCATGCTGGGAAAGAATCTACCACCTTCTGAAACACTGGGAGTACGAGCTTTCACTGCCTTTTTGTGCTGTCTGCTAAACTCTGCTTGTCCTATTTATTCACCCTGATTAGGCTGCCAAGGCTTGCTGAAAGGAGGCTTGACATTTACTCGTCTTTGACACTCCTTATGTAGTTTGAGGTGTTACAAAATCAGCAGCAAGGACACCTTCCAGAGCCTCTGAGTCTGCACTCACCTTATTTACTTACTCATTCTTGGTGAATCAATGTCATATCTGAAGAGAAGAAAAAGTTTACACAAATCAGGCTACTGAAAAATAGCATGTTTAAAGTTTTAAACCTTTAAATTAACTATTCCATTGTTCCACTCCAAAAGTGACTCAGATGTACTGAAGCTGTGTATCTTCAATACCCAGAGCAAGCAGAGATTGCAGTGTTACTGCATAAACTGCTTAGGATAACTAGCTGGTTTTCCCAACATGGTATTTTCTTAGTTAATGAAACTAAAATCACAAGTAGAAAACACATGCAGAAAAAGACCAACCCAAACAAAAACCATAAAATTCAAGAACTCCTCTTGTATATAATTAAATATCACACAGTTCATATGTGAATACCTTGTGTTCACATTTACAGGATGGTGAAAATAAAGAAGGCAAAATGCATGTGCTTACTGAAAGGAATATGGGGAAAAACTTCCTTTATGAGCTAATTCTTACAGAACTGTCTCCTACAGATCTTCCTGCACTTTCTGCACTATGAGCAATGGGGACCACAAGCAGTGTCACGAAGAAAACACTGTTGTCTCTCTTATGAAGAGATGAATCTATTATAACTGCCTGACCACTTCGGGTCCGGCAGCCTGATATGTCACTTTAAGACTGAGGTTTCAGTTCTGCAAAGTTCACATGATTTCTGGGAAAATGCTTAGCATGCCACCTGCCAGTGCAGGCTTTGGTCAGAGCACAGCATTTCTCAGGTCTTTCAGAAGCACTTAGGCCTGGCTGAGATGTGTCACAAATGTCCTTTCTCACAGTCAATCTGTTAAAGAGAGATGCTTGGTAAGCAATTATTTAAAAACTATGAATAGTTTTTAGTTAACATTCTGGCATTGCATAGCTTCTTTTGTTGAGATTTCGAGATTTGAATCTCATTCGATGTTGACTTTTTGACTAATGAAGTAGAATTGCCCTCTTTGGAGAGTACAGTAAGGATCTAACTTCCCTCTTGCAGTGAACACTTAATGCTTCCTTAGATGATTTCACACAGCCTCAAATACCAGTAATTTACACACTTGTCTTAGAAATTTGTGTGACAACTAATCCAAGCCTATGGACAAGGCCTTGAGAGAAGTAAAATAACCCATTATGTGTTGATAAGCTACGTTTTTATGAGTACTGCAAAGTTGATTCTGCAAAGTTGCCTTCTTGTCTTAGGTAAAGTCAGAGTCAACACCTGTATTTACGAACAAATTAATTTAGAGCAAACAGACTGGGGTGGTTTGAATTTAGCTTTTACTCACACGTTAGACAGAGCATGTCGCTGCAATTATTTGAACAAGGACTCCGGGAGCTTTACGAGTTATTTCCTGAGGTTCACTTGTGTGCGTTACTGCCGATAACTTCCCGAAGCTTAATTCGGGGAGGTCGTGGCAAAGTAGGGCACAGAGGGCAAACGGCATCCAGGCTCTCACCTTCCCGCCCCGAGCCCCAAAAAGCCTTCGTTTGGCTCTAAAACCGGCGGAACGGACGGAGCCGGCGGGGCGGGGGCGGTGGGAAGCGGCCCCGCGGTCCTGACCCTGCCCCGCCGGACCCTCGGCGGCCGCGGTCAGCCCAGCGCTCCTCGGTCAGCCCAGGGATTCCCGGACAGCCCAGCGCTCCCCGGACAGCCCAGGGATCCCCGGAGAGCCCAGCGCTCCTCGGTCAGCCCCTCGCTCCCTGGAGAGCCCCTCGCTTCCCGGAGAGCCCAGCGCTCCCCGGACAGCCCCTCGCTCCGCGGGCGGCCGGTGACCCGGGGCGGGCGGGGGTCAGCCCGGCCTCCCGGGCATCCGCCGGGGCGGGGGAGGCGCGGGGTGCCAGAAGCCGCTGTCCCTCGGCGGCGGAGCAGCTGCCGCCGCCCCTCAGCGCGATGCCGTTGCAGCAGGGCTCTGCCCGGACGCGGCAGCGCACGGTCCTTCTGGTGGGGATCGTGGTCCTGCTGGCCGCCCTCGTCCTCGCCGTCGTGCTAGCCTCTCTCCTGACCCACGGAAGGCACGAGGACAGTCCCCAAATGCTGAAGTGGAAGGACAGGGGGACCACTAAGAACTTGCAAGAAGTCGTCCTAGGAAGATGCTACAACTACATCGCGGCGCAGTACCCAGAGCTGGGGTGAGTAGAGGTCTGGGTCATGCCTCAGGTGTCAGGTGAGCAGAACTGTCTCTCGCCTCCACCTGGCCATAACCACTGGGTTTGCAGTGGCAGGGAGAAACCAGCGGGTTAAGACCCCTGTTTTGTAGAAAGAGGTACAGACAGAAACTCGGTGCCCCAGTGGTGGCTTTTTAAGGAAACTACCTGGAGAGGCAATGAAAGTAACACTACTTCTAGCTCAAAACATAATCATAAATGGATTTTGCAACTTCCCTAACGCCAGCTGAAATAAAAGCTGAATTTTAACAGGTTTGAGTACATTGAAGTGAATCAATTTGCTGTAAAGCTGATCTGCCAAAATCCTGTAATGTGACACTGCAGTCCTGTAACCAAAACTACACGGGAGGGAGGGAAAGGAGAAGATTCAACACAGATTTATAGGACAGACAAAAATGTTAGAAAAACATGGAGAAGTATCTTGGGGTTACTCAAAATTGCTGGTTTTGTCATGTGGATAAGACTTCTCGATAAGCACATACAGCTTGCCTGGAGAAATAGAGGTGGATCACAATACCAGCTCAGCAGCCCCAGGCAAGGACCACCTTATCCCAGAGGTGGTCCTTGCTCAGCATATCACAGTGGGTAGTGCAACACCCCAGGCAACCCATCCCTCCTCTCCTGTGAAAGAGATTCCATGGGCCCAGGTCTGCAAGTGTATTAGAGCTGAGAACTGATTTTCTGATCCCCTTCTTTGCAGAGAAAGGGAAAGTATGAAATAAAGAGTGCCCTGGGCCCCCCAGCAGGTACTGGGGACACCCAGACCCCTCAGGACAGGATCCAGAGTAGCCAGGGTCTCTCAGCAGGGAACCATCCATCCCTTCTGTGGCACCAGCCGTGCTGCTTTGTGTCTGCAGTGAGCCTCTGGAAGACTTTTCCAATGCCCTGGGCTGAGTGCTGTGGGGCTGCCCCACACCTTGGCCAGGGGACAGAACCATCCTGGTCTTTGTCCTAAAAAAGGCAATTGCCATCGCTTCTTTTCATGATGTTGAGCTGATGAGAACAAAGCTGTATATAGTTTGCTTGCATTTGGGTTTCTTTTGGCTTTGGATATCCTGTGCTGTATGAAAAAGCTGATTTGCAGTATTTGAAGGGTCATGTGGAAAATCATGGCCTGAGCACACAGAGACTTATTTACATTAAATATTTGAGTGTCTTTAGTGAGGGGAAGGAAGATTCTTTTACAAATAAAATTAAAACGCTCCTGAAACTTGCAAAATCATATGCATGTTTCTAATAGGAAACATTAGTTTATTAAGGAAGTATACACTCAATATTTAAATCTGAAATTGTTTTCAAGCCTAATAGCCTTTATTACATGGGCTTGTTTCATTCAAATTGGGGTGCTGAAGACATGAAAACCACTTTTGTGTGAATATGCATTCAGCCACTGCCACATATGTTTTCACTAACAACACAGTCTGAATCTGGGCTAAGAATACCACTAGGAATGATTTGTTCAGGCAATTAATTGAAGGACAGTTTTAAAAGTATCACAAATCCATGATCACAAGTTTTCTAAAAAGTTTGTTATTAGAAGGCATAATATTTTGTGCTATTCTTAATCCAACAGCATTTAATAGCTTCGTGGCTGTGAGCTCACTTTCTTTCAGATTAAATGACTTCTGTATAGTAGGATCCTTTTTTATTTTATTTAAGAGACAATTGTTTCCAAGGCATAGAGCACAGAAGAAGGAAAAATATGCTTGTTTGTGTACATCTGAAATGTTCAGAGGTTTCCTGAAGGGAGAATTAAATGTAGGTGCTTTTCTGGGAATAAAACCCAAGATTGCTCATTTCTGATCGCACTGAGCTCTGTGCAGTTCGTGGTGTAGCCAACCACCTCTGTCACTGGCACTGTCTGATAATGACATGGGTGCCTTTAGGACACATCAGAGAGTGGGATCTTTCATCCCTCTCTCTTTCATCATTAATGTAGACCCTTGGATCCTCTGTTGTATGGGATCTGTGGTGCACTTAATCAAAGAGAAGAGTAGGAACAGAGAGCTGCAGAAATATGGGCAGGCTTATGAGTTGAGCAAGCTGTGCCCTGTACTCTGCCAGGACTGTTGCTGCCACTACTTCCCACCATGGGAACCTCGCTATCTTGGTTAGAAATCTTCTACTTTTCTCATAAACTTGTCCATATTCTGTTCTTGCCCTTTTAATCTTACACTGGCATGTGCATTTATTTAAAAATATCTGCTTTTAGGAAACTCATGGACATTTCCTTGTATTTTTACTTTTTTTTATATCAAAGTCACTAAGTTCCAACTTTGATGATATTTTCCGAACATAAAATCTATTCACTGTGGTAGTTAGTGAATGTGACATTTAGTACATTTTAGAGTACCATATTTCAAATTGGAATAGCTGGCAGGTTTTGAAAAAAGGGGGATTGTTGACATATGACTATGGATTTTATACTGTTTCTAGCTATCACAGATGGATTTAACAGAGTTCACAAGTCTACAGCCCCCATTTAACTCTGCTTTTGCAACTGTCTGCTGTAAATCGTGAGAAGGCCCCTGACATGTGAGTGTACACCTTCATTATCACAACTCTTTAATCCTTGAGGATACCTCCTTGCACTCTCCCTCAGCTTGCTGGAGCCCTTACACCATGCCCAGCCAGCTCGCTCTGATCATGCTCTTCTCTTTTCCAATACAATCTTTGGGCTGAACCCCAGCCCAATGAGGCCACTAAAAGGCTGCTGCTGCCCGCAGTTGAGTTTTGTAAACACCTCATGCAATCAGATTTTGTCCTGTTGATTAGCTTGTTCTTGAAATTCATCAAAACTCTGCATTGAACTTGCTCACAAAAGGACATTTCTCTGGTACTATATTACAGCATCTCCTGGTAGTAATTTTGTTCAACTGCCTGTGTGCAATACAATCCTCAGGTTTATTTCTGCTGCTGGCTGGCTCTTTTCATTTGTACGTATGCAATTTCCTCAGTCTTCCTGCATAGAACCGTTGTCATGAAATAGTTCATGAGAAAGAGGAAGGGAATACCAAACAATTCAATAAAGCATTTCAGTATTAGCCCTATATTTTAGGACCAAAATGTGGATGGCATAGCAGGAGGCTTTAGGGGTTTGTTTCCTGCACACAGAGTCACACACCTACACAGTGACAGTAAAGAAAAATATTTCTCTTTTGACTTCCCTGGAAAATACTGGCTCCACAGCAATAGTTTGTCACAGCTTGGTAGTCTTACCTCTTTTTCAACATGAACAGAAGCTAGAAGTTCTGATTTCACTAGTCTTGTAAAAATCCCGCGTGGCCATCAGTATGTATGGTAGTTTTGGCTGAATAAAGCCAAAGGCAGTTTGGTCTGAAGAAAAAAATTGACCTCACATTACTTCGTCCTCTCCTTCCCGGTAATACGAGCTCCCTCTTGTGGCTAACAAGCTGCTTGCAGATCTCACCTCTGCAGCGCGACGTTTCCAAGAATTTATCCCTTGAGCAATGAGAGCGGGGAGCGCAGCGGGCGCTCAGCGCTGCAGGCTCACCTGCGCAGGGCAGGGCATTGCGGTGAGACAATAACTCACCCATCACTCGGAGGGTGCTGCTTATGATGGTTTGGCACCTCGGTACCTGTTGGGGGAGGAAAAGTGGCAACAGCCGTAGCCTAAGTTAGCTGGTTTAGGTTTCCTCTTCACCACGTTTGAATTGGCAGGCTCAGGTCAGCAACCATCAGCACTTTGTGAGCTGGGGAAGGAGTGGAGAAGACACATTATCTAAAAGGTCATAGTCACTAATGCCCAAAGCATAAAGGATGCTATTTTTGGATCTAGAAATAACTGATTTTACATTTGCAGCTCAAGAGAATTTTCATTCCCAACTAATGACTGCTCCCCCCTCACATCTGCTGTTACTTCTCAGTCTTTAATTCGCAGAATCGCAAAATGGGTCAGGATGGAAGGGACCCCAGAGGGTCAGCTGGTCCAACCTCCATGCTCAAGCAGGATCATCCTAGAGCACATTGCACAGGGTTGCATCCAGAGAAGCTTGCAAGGACCTTCTATTTCAAAACCGTTTGAAGTCAAAGCAGCTTATTTTTTGTCTTAACTTCTGACGGGAAGAGAGCACCAAGGACACAGACAGGGAGCAGTTTCAATAACACTTGTAACTGCCAGGCCCAACAATGCTACTGTGCCTGACTAAGCAGTGCAAAAACCTGATGATGAAGCTGGAAGTGTTAAACTTCAGTGCATTTTTAATGCAATCTTGTGTGGGCACAGAATATTCTTCCCCCTTTAATATAATTAGATAAACCAATGTTGTTTTTATCGTTAGTGGCAAATTCTGTTGTAACACATTTTAACAGCCTATAATTCCATTACATTTAGTAAGAGTTGGTGCATGTCCAGGAGAGCTTTGTCTTCTGACTACACAATCATGAACACATTTTGCCTTTCCATTCCTTTGCAGCCTGTGGAGATGAAGATGTATTTTTTCAAAAAGAACGTATGAACCATGATTTTGTATGAGATACTATTGCATTCACAGCATAATTTTTTGCCAAAAGAAATCTGGGGTTTGTTGTATGCTTACTTTTGCATTTTGCCTTCATGCTTTACTAGGCATTTTTAATCTAATTTCCTTGTGTTTGTTCACTGATTGTTAATGCTTTCCCATCAAGCATGGTACTAAATAATCATGATTTGTTTCAGTGTCACAAAAATCCTAGCTTTTTTTTTTCTGTAGCCATGACATTATACTGAAACTTACCTGAGATTTGCTTTTTCATTGAGAAAATACACCTGACATAAGAGAAACTATTACTGAACCAGTCTTCCAAAGGGTACAAGTCACTACCCAGCTATAATTCATTAGACCCTCTTAGAGTGCTCTGCAGATTTCTAAAGCTTCCTAATTTGATATCCATCAAAGGATTTAGTGTTTCTTTGCTTTTAAGAATACACTTTCTAAAAAAAATCTGTTATCATTGCTGTGCCATCTTTTTTGGTCCCAGAGCAAACAAAAGGCATTATTTGTACTGTCTGTGGAAAGGATATGGGGGTCAGGGACAAGCCGAACATGACCCATCAGTGTGCCCTTGTGACAAAGGCCAGTGGTGCCTTGGGCTGGATGAGAAGGAGCATTGGCAGCAGGGGGACAGAGGGGATCTCTCCCCTCCGCTCAGCCCTAGTGAGATGTATCTGGAGTGCGGGGTCCAGTTCTGGTCTTGTCACTACAAGGGAGTCAGGGACATACCTGGAACACATCTAGTGAAGGACCATGAGGATGACTGAAGTGTCTGAGATACAGAGAGGGGTTGAGAGAGCTGAGACTGTCCAGCCTGGAGAAGGGAAGGCTCAAGGTGGTAAATACCAGATGAGGGGAGTAAAGAAGACAGAGTCAAGCTTTTCTCAATGGCATTCAGTTGCAGGACAAGAGGCAATGGACATTAATTAAAGTACAGAAAAATCTATTTAAACATAGGGGAAAAACCAGAGGTTTTTTACTGTAAGGGTGATCAAAGAATGGAACATGTTGACTGGAGATTTTGTGGACGCTCCATCCTTGGAGATAATTCAAAACCAGACTGATCCTGGTCCTGAGCAACCTTCTCTGAGCCAGAGACTGGACTAGATGATCACCAGAGGTGCCATCCTTATCTTCAATCTCTTAGGAAGTGCTTTTAGACTGGTAAGAGGTCCACTGGGAAACTAGGACAAACAGCAGTGAGAAATATTTTGGCTCATCTCTAATGGAAATGGTGTTGATATCTTGTTCCTACATCTGGTTTGTCTCTCAGCCTTAAGATGGGCACAGTATCATGATAATAACACACTGCTTATTAAAATACCCAAATCCTAACATTTGTGTATGCTGTTAATGTTCCCCTCCCTATTTCATGTGCTTGTGTGCTGACTTTAATACCTTTTCTGTGTTAGCCTTTGTTATATGAAACATGTATAGCTCTGTTTTTAATTTCTTCTGTCCTTCAGTGTTTATAGCAAGGTTTTCTTTTATTGTTTTTCTTTCATTGTTTTTCCCGTGCTGTCACCCAAGTGACTTCAACTATTCTTGTAATTTCTTGGTAGCAAAGATATCATTACTAATATTAACAATTGTTTGAGTCTTACTTAAAAGTACACTTCTCTTGAAATATGTTGTACTGAGCTTTAATGAGGAAGTGGAATATAATGTTTAGTAGGCACAAATAGATGGTGATTAGTACATGAGAATATAGAGGCAGGGCTACTGGCTCTGGAGTTTGTCCTTCAAGAGAGTCCTCATGCTGTTTAAAGCTAATTTCCCTAACTACTCTGGGCTGTAAGACAGGAGTCAATTTGGGTTTTATTGTCATCTCTTTCTAAAGGAAGTTCATTAGAGATAATTAATTTTCTTTCAGCAAGAGACAAGTTCGTTGGGCAGTGGGTAGCTATCATTTATTTGTTCTTGAGATAATTAATCACCAGCATATTTATTTCTGCTCTTCTGAAGTATAAATGCCACTGCTAGGCTGTGAAAAGCCATCTATTTCTGTGCAAAGCTCAGGCTCAGTTCTGTGTGGAAAATCTACCCTCCCATCTGTAACTCCACAGACAAACCAAGGTCTGAGAGTCCAACAAATTTAAGTGGGAGATATTGAAAGATACATTGTCTTTTGTCCATGGCCAACACCAATGTACTGCTAAGGTACAAAAATGTTGTGGAGATCTGAATTTCTCTCTCACTTTGACAGCCATATATCAACTCACCTGTCAGTTTTCTATGTTGAGTTATTATCATACAAAAATTGTTACTAAATTACTCTTTATTTCTCATATACTCAAACTTTTTACATTCATTTTACAGTGTTTAGATATTTAATGGTTCTTAGTGCAAGATTCCATGGAATTTCAAATAATTTTTCACATTTGGGTTAGTCTACACGTATTGCATCACTACATTAAAATATCCTTGCAGTCAAAATCTTGTTTGGTTTTCATCCCAGGTACTAGAGAGAATATTATTCTGTTTGTACTGGCCTTCTACACACTAATCAGAAGTATTTGCTGATGAAATACTTTTCAACATAGTTTTCCACTGTAACTCTTTGCAGCTATTTAGTCATGCACAGTCAGTTAGCTGCCTGTTCTTTGCCTTCTCTCTTGTGTATTGATTTTATAGAATTGACCCTACAGGGCAATGTCTTGTGGCTGTCTAAATTATAGGACCACCCTAGGATAGAAATTATTAAATGTTTTTATAAGCTTCTTGCTGAAAAGGGAAATACTGTTCTCTCCCACTTTTCCCTGCTTCAGCTCTCCTGAAACACCTGTAGAGATGTCAGTGAAAAAAACCCATACTCAGAGGTGATATCATTCAGCTGTCATTGCCAAGGTATGGTTAAAACTCAAGAGCTGTTTAACACCTCAGAGCACCATGAGGAAATACAACTCTGCTTATCCATAGGGATAGGAGGAATAGATTCTTTTTCCCTCTAGGGTCAAATGAGTCTGTCTCAAGTGTCCAAGGATTAAAAACATATGCTAAAGATGCATTCTGTCTTTCCAGGAGATGACAACAAAATAAGGAATTAGCAAGGAGCTCACTCACAGTTGTAGTAAATCTCTGATCTGCTCCCTTGTCTGTGTCCTTCTGACACAGACCACCCCTAAAGCAGGGAGTTCTCCCAAATTACTGCATTTATGCCACATCCCAGCAACTTTAGTTCTATTAAAAACAAATAAACAATCAAAACAAAACAAAACAATTCAGTGAAAATTCGTGTTATGGGGGGGAAGTGAAGCTGCGTTAAGCCACTGAATACTTCCCTGCTGTAACATACTTTAATTTCGATCGCTGTTCTAGAAGTTTTTACAAGTTTAATATTAACATTAAAACTCTTCTAAAAATACCCTTTCTGATCAAGGGGCAAGATGCCAGCTTAAATTTTTTTCTCTCTATATCTGTTGATGACATGGCCCACACTTGGAAGTTTAAACTATAGAGCACCTGTGACCCTCTGTCAAAATGCAGTCCAGGTGAGACTTTTGCCCTTCTGGAGGCTCTGTTCCATTTACAGAGCATCTCTGAAAACACCATCTGCTTTAGCAGCTTGTTTTTTCACCCAGGGAGGCTGAAATCCAGGCAACAAAACAATCTGCTTATGTAGATGAACTCTTCACTGGTTACAGCTGACACCTCTTGGCTCGACCCTTCCCGGAAGGGTGATAAGGCTTAGTGTTGTCCTGCAGCACCAATTCCCGACTCACATAAAATACTCCGGGAGCTATAAACCAAAGCCACAAATACTCCTGCCCTTAAAACCTTCTTACTGCTGCCAAAGGTGAAGGGCTGGTGTGATGAGGAGCTGTTTCTTGCTCCAGGTCATTCCCTGCACAGGAATATACAAAGCCCTGAGGTGCACCCTGCAGCAATCTCATTTAGTACTTCTTTTTCCTGACCTCCAGGCTCCCCCTCTTTGCCATGAAGAATTTAATTGTTCTGCCTAAAGGCAATCTTTTCAGAAGTCATCTTTCTCTGAGGCAGGGTTCTGGACCTCCTTCTCTATCCCCAGTCAGTTCCTCCAATGCTTTATTTACTGACTTTTGAACTGTTTAATTAGCAGAAAGCAATACTCACCAAATCAAGTTGCCAAAAAATCAAGCATGTCATTTTCATGTTGGCAAAAAGTCTGTTACCTTAAGTATTACAGCAGCAGACTCTTTGCAATAATTAAACTAAATGGGAAACGAGAGGCTTTTGCTTGTTGAAGACACTGAGATTGACAGGTCTAATTCTTTTCCTTCATCTTTTGCCTTGCTAATTTTCCCCCTTTCATTATCAAATGCTAAAACCAGCAGACAGTAGTGTCCTCAAATCCTCAGCAACAACAGTGTTTTGGCTGACCTCTCTTAACTCACATCTATCTGATTTTTAGGACAAAGGCACCTTTGGGAGGGTTTAGGTGCTACCATAGTAAGAAGGAAGCCGATCCATTGGGTGCACGGCCCCATTTTCTAGCTCCGTGCCCTGGAGATGTGTCGTGCTGTCACCCAGCACGAAGAACCCACGCCTTTGGGGCATATCTCAGCTGCTGCTCCTGAGGAGCTCCTTCCCCCGCCTGATGGCAGTGTTCTCCTTGCTTTTAGCTCCCAGCTCGACTTCGCTCCGGAGACGTCCAGCCGCAGCTGCCTGGGCTGTCCTTGGCAGCAGCTCCAAAAAACTGCTCCAAAGCATCAGTGACACACGGCACGGCTGGAAGTAGGGAAGGGAAAGCCGAAGAAATAAAACCCCAGAAATATTTAGGGCAGAAAAGGTAGCAAAAGGATTCTGAGTTACAGAGGGCTTCCTCTCAACACAGGCGTAACTGTTCCTTGCATAATTTCTGACATGAAGACATAGCTACACATAAGTTCACATGAAAAAACAGATTGAATATGGGTGTATGGATTTAACTGCTGACTACAGCCATCACAGTTTACCAAAATGCAGCAGATAAGTTGACGCAGGCAAAGATGGGTCTGTTAGATGCAGAAATGTTGCTATGCCATTTAGTTCCTTTAATATGCATTCTTCTCCTGAGATATCTGGGTTTTTACAGGCGAAGCCCACGCCTTAGATCCCCAAAAGAGTGAAAACTGGCTTTATGCCTTTAAGGAGCTATGTTATAACCACAAACATCTTGCTGACTTTTTAAAAGGTCAGATTTCTGAGTGTTTAAGTTCATCACAGTTTCAGCTAGTGGTGGTAGCAGATGAAAAGGACTTTCTTACACAAGTTGCAGAGGTTTGATCACTGCACAGGTTAGGTACATGGGCTCAGGGAACTGTTTCCAGCTCTAACTTCGGAGCCTCCCCACAGGGCCAGCCACAATTAAAATCTCAGCGTGGTTTGAAGACACTGCAATGTTTTAGAAATAAAATTCTGGACCTTGGAAAAGCTGATATTGATTGCAGAGAACAGATCTCACCAGCGAAGTGTCTCTGCCTGGAAGAGTGATTTGAAAACATGGGCAGAGTTGATTGAGCTCTCCAGAACAAAATCTGGAAGTAATTCTTTATTTGTAAATTTGAAATGGGTCCTATACTTGAAGCATCTCTCTCAAATTCTTGATTAGAAAATTAGAGGCAACACAGCCCGAGGGAACTCTGCCCTTCTTAAGATGTTTTCAGCATTCAGTGTCAATCCAGTGCTGAACTGAGAGCAAGACATTGTTCATGGTGTAACTGAAATCAGCAGGGATGAACTTTTCCTTGATATTAAACCAATTAAATCAGTTTCAATTGGGGATGAATTTGCTCCGTCATGTCCAGTTAAAGAAAAAAAAAATAAAATTGTAAAGCAAAGACAAAAAAATCTATAGTAACAGTGATTTACCAGATAGCTCAATGCCATCCCATTCCTTCCAGTGTAAGGATACTCTTTCAAGGTTAGCCACACCAGTGTATAGATATGCAAGAAATAATGATACAGAAGCTGTCCATTTTTCTAATATGCACATTAAAATTTGGCTGCTGGGATGGATGCTAATGGAAATATTCTTGGCCCCAGCTTTTGCTTGATAGATTAATGTGATATTCATATACAAGGCAAATGGATAGAAATACTCAAATTTATTGGAAAATGCAATTTCTACCCCGATGTAAGGACAAATGGAGGATATTCTTTGCAGTATGCATAACATTTGGATTTAATAAGGAGAAGTTTATTTGTATCCCAGCCCTTGTTGTATGCTGTACTGAGTTCAGGGTAGAGTCTCTGGCTCAAAACGGTCTTAAGGCAAGTTCTTCAATCCTTGTTTTCCAGAGAGAGGTTGCAGTTTTCAAGTTTACAGAAGATTTCACAGTGTTCTTTCTGTTAGTTATTATTTCACTTTTACCAGCATTGCCCAAGCTCTATTCATAAAAATAAAACTTGAAAAAATTAAGCAGAAATTTAGAGTATATTTATGTTACCTACCACTGAATTTGGGTTTAATATTTCAGAGTCTATAGAAGAAAAAAAGGCCTTAAATATTTCAGCATAAACAAAGTTAGCCTCAAAGGAAGAAATCCATTATGCCTAAAAGAGATGCTATTACCATATTTGCAGATAGGATGCAGAATTATTTCGTATACAACCCAAAATACACAAATGAAAACCAGAGAAAGGGAACACCCAAGGCCCACAGCAGAATTATCTGATTAGATAAGTTTTATTGACTGGTGGAGTGCGGATCTCTTTTGCAGAGATGGTTTTCTTTCTTTCGTAAATCCAGAAAGAAAACTAAGTCAACACATTCTATGACTTGGGAGCAGCCTTAAGAGGAAAGTTTGTTTCTCAGACATTTTTTTTGGCAAGGCACATTGTTCTTGTTTCAACCTGAAACTGTTCTTGCTGGAATTCTTAGCATACCACATGCCAGCAAACTTCTTTTATTGTTTCAGAAGGCCTAGAGCTACACCAGGTCTCTGCCCTCACCTCTGCTCAGTGTGAGTTAGATGCTGTGCACCAGACAAGTATTTTCCTTCTGTGCTGAAAAAAGGGTCAGGTGAAGCCTTATCAACAGAGTCTACCTCAACAGTGAGACTGGAGAGAATGGCATATCTTCCTGGAGCTGGGATTTGCAGGTCCTCTGGTCTTCTCAACGCTTATCACACGTAAACCAGAATCACAGTTCTATGGGCCTGGTAATCTCTTCAGGATGTGAGACAAAATTTGTGCTTCATAGCAGAGAAATGGCTTTCCAGTGGCAAGCCAATTGTTCATTATTATTCATTTGTAAAAAAATACATGGTGATGGGTGAAGACAGCAAAAATAAAAAGTCATCTGGCTTTTGTATGTATTTTTTTTATATTGATGATCTGTATTTTTATTTCAAAATCAATGCTGAAATTGCCTAGTTTCCATAAAAGCCCATCTTCATGACTTACAATTCTTCTGTGTGGTACAGCTAACACTACCACACTGATTAGCAGCTATAGAAGAGCCTCCCCCATTTGCAGGTTATGACCTACAAACTTCTGTGGTATTAAAGATACAATTTGGCTCAGCTCTGGCAGGACTGTGCATAAAGACTCTTCTCTCAGGTATTGGTGACATTGACACACATCATCCAGTGCTGAGTTTGGTGTCTTGAAAGGGCAGAACACTGATGCTTTGGGTTAGTGACTCAGCAATCTGTCTTGGCATGATCATGAATCACCTGGATGGTTTTCTTTGTGCCTCTCACGGCCATGACTTGAGTCTAGCAGCAGAAATGCTTTATATTGTGCCTGTCTCCTACCTCTCTGTTTTGGAAACAAAAAACCCCTTTTTTTTTTATGGTTTCTTGAAAAATATTTTGTTTTCCAAGACCAAGCATAAAACTTTGCCACATGAAAGGATAGATCACCGGGTACCCAGCTGTTGCCTGTGGCTGTTAACACTCTTACATAAAGCAGATTTCAGGAGTAGCTTAAAAAAAAGAAAAAAAAGTACTGCCTAGAGGACAAATCATTTGACAAATTTCAAAGTGCAAGCCATATAAACGTCTGTGAGATGTGCCTGTGCTTACAGCCAAGCCCTACAAATTATCTTTATGATACCATTGACTGTGCAGAGCAAAGGGGACAGCTGCCTTTTTCTAATATCACTCCTCAATCAGCAGGGGCCCTCTCTTTTGGATGATCCAGTGTGTCCATGTTGTAATCCTTTGTGGCAGGGAGAGATATTTACAACTTCCCAACCCCTAAATAAAGTACCAAAGTTTGGAGCATGGTCGCTGTGGGTTATTTACGCTTTGCAGCCGGAGAAAGGTTCCTCCAGGAGAAAATTTAATACACCCAAGTTAAATCCTGCTAAGTAAAACATGAATTCTTGCTGACACGAGTGCAACAGCAACCGTGCTCCCAGCAGCACCCGCAGCTTGGCTTCTTATTTCTACAGTGATGTAACTGAAAGTGCATTTAGGCTCTTGAATGAAAGATAATAGTCCTGTTAAAAAGCCATCGTTACTCATCTTTATTTACCAAGAGGTAAACTTGGTTCATATAAATGAGAGGTGTGGCCCCTAATGCAACTGGGGCTGGCCCTGTAACAGACTGGCGTGATATGAAAGGCAATTTGGGATGTGCCAGAGCTGCCTCGGTTGGCCATTTAGCTGGAGAACCTCCAGGCTGATGTGCCCTGTCCCTGCTCCTAGGCTCAGTTTCAGACAGCACTGTACAGTGGCACCTGGTCTGGATCCTGGTTATACGTGTGCAAATCAACTGTGCCTCTAGCAAAGTCAATAGCTGCAAATTAATGCATAAACAAAAATAATCTCAGCTGAATCACTGCCTTTGGTTTGGTCCCAAACAGCTAAATCACTGCTTTTGTTTTAGATAAAATTATAGGTATTTTTTCTGTAGGGTCAAACTCTCTGCAGGGAGACACATGGGCATATTTTTGGCTTGCTCTGTCTGAGGGGACAGCATCTTTTGGCCATACTTTTAAAATGTACAACCTATAGTCTGAGAAGCTATTTGCTTCTCATGATTTGGTATGAATAATCAAGAAATTTGATCTTTTGGTTATATAAAATCAGCATGGATCATTTTAAGGGATAAGGACATAGATGACATTCAGATATTGCAATAAACAGTAATTTGAAATGCAGGAAAGAGAGAAAGATGATTTGGAGCTGTTCATTCCTCAGTATATACTTAATTTGCTGAAGATACTCTGCTTTTGTAATGGGTCATGTATTTGGTGCCTGAATATAGTTGGAATTCTTTTAATGTCTGATCCAGAGTGTTCGACTATAACACAGGGAGAACCTTTCACAGACACAAATACTCATAATTATTTATTAACTATGTTTTAATCTTTCGGCAGAGATAAGGATTGCCTAAAAATATGGGAATCATTAAAAGATGCGTTCATTTACAAGAATCCCTGTAATATCACAGCAGAAGATTATCAGCCTTTAATGGAGCTAGCAAGTCATCCTATACCTTGTAACAAGGTAACAGCACAGTGCACGGTGGGCTGTGGTGGGATGGCAGGTCTGAGCAGTGCTCTGAGTGATGGCATTAACATCCATAACAATTGTGAGGGTCTGTAGGTTGATGAGGATGCTATTTTGCTCTTACACTTACTGCAACTGTCCTGCAGTTGCACCTTTGAACCCCCATAACCCTGTCCACGCTCTATCGCTGGGAATCATCCCTGTGTAAGGCTTGCCTCAAGCCAGTACCGGGATCATCCCGGTGAAGTGACACACATATCCCTGTTCCCTGAGCATATGGCTCTCTGTAAGGAGCATGCCATGATGCTATTAGAGGAACACCGCTTCCAGAAAGCTGTTCTTCCATGTGCAGCGCAAAAGCAAACAACAAATTTGGTATATGTCCTATGAGAAATAGTCAAACCTTTCTTTCAAAATCCTTTAAAAGCTAAACATGTCCCTTTCCACAAAAAAACCCCACCCAAAATATTTTGCAAATGAGAGTGTTCAAATAAGAACTGACCCACCAGGGTGAACTTGCTGCATTTCAATAAAAACTAAAACTCCTTTGATATCATTAACTTTCTGGTGTTCTCCTGAGAAAACTTCTGACCAGCTGTAGTATAGCTATCACTCACCAGACACTGTACCTTATTTCACAGTCACTGTTTTGGAGCAAGACAGGTGACCTCGTTCATCGTTATACAAAGTCCAACCAAAATTTCCTTACCTTGGAGGATACCTTGTTGGGTTATATGGCTGATAGAGTTTCGTGGTGTGGAGACCCCTCTGCCCCAGGTAATCTACACCTAAACACAATTATTTTCACATTATTTTCTAGTGATTTAGTTTAAAACCTTAACTGTCCAATATTTTGGAAGTCTGAAAATAATACCTCTTTCCCAGGTTAGACTGAAAACCACAGCTTTGGATGTTGCTTGAACTAATGGTCACATCTAGCCCTCTTTACCTAGTTTGCTTGCTTCCACCCTGTGACTCCTATGGGACAAACTGCAAAACAGAAATGTCATTCAAACGGGACCTGGCCATAGGCCAGTCAAAGTGCTGGGGCAGTGTGCAGGTGCCTTGGGGGTGTTGCTGCCCACATGACTCCTGGGCTGGTGCTTAAGGCTAGGAACCTCTAAATTGGGCTGGAATTGCTGAAAATGTTGGGCAAAGTTTAATTTTTCAATGCAATCAGACAGCACTTGTCAAGAGCCAGCCTCTTTTTCACATTTGGGACTGTGTGTTTTCCCTTCTCAGTTTTCTGAGAATTATTTGTGATATGGGGTCTGCAACTCCCTCCCTGAAAAGACTATGAGCAAACGGGAAGACCTTTGAACAGATGCAAATTCCTTTTCCTCTTAGAGCCCTCTCCTCATGTAGCCTTCTTGCTTTGGTAGAGGGCAAATCTTTTTGCTCACAAAGCCACATAAGCCTTGAAAAAATATTCCCTCTAACCTTAGCAATTCTATAATTTTTTTTTTCTCAGGAATCAACTATGAATCTTGTCCAAAACGAAGTGAATGCGAGAGCAACCCAGGCTCTGTGTTCTGGAAAATGGCATCCAAGATGGTAAGATCTAGAATAAATCTCCCTGAATCCAAAAGCGTGGAAAGGCACTAAGTTCCTGACATTGCCAAAAAATACGATTTTGCGGATTGGACTTGAAACACAGAATAGTAGAAGTTGACAAAATCTTTAGCTCCAGGTGTTGAAAATCATGGTGTTGGAATGCGAGGTCCCATATCTTATGTACAATATTTAATGTCCTTGTAGTTCGGGCATTCTTTTTGTGGACAGAGTCTGAGTGTCAGCATCTAGAACAACCCTTGGCAGAGAGCTGGAGCTCTGCAAGTAATACTCACGATTATAACAATCACCTTAATTAAATCACAGGACTTAAATTGCTACAGTAAAATATATTTTAGCATGCTAATGTGGAAAGCAGCACCCAAATTGGCACAGAAATTTTCCAAGAGGCTGAGAATCCCACTGCACTTCCCGGCATAAGCCTGAAGAGCACAGCCTCCTGCATCGCTATCTGGCAAGGTTCCTGTGATGTCCCCACCCGTAGACACAGGCCAGCTCCCATCACAGGAATGAGATCCTGCTAGTCCCAGCTAAGCAATTAGCCTGGCTTTGTTTAATCAGCACTTTACAGGAACAAACTGCCAGAGAAAAACCTGATGTCCTGTATTGCTTTAATTTTACATGTCTCTCAAGATTTCACCCTTGATATGACTATCAGTAGATGACTTCTCAGGTGGAATACAAGCATTCCTGTATGCACCAGCTTTCATGTATGTAAGAAAAAGTCTACTCACTATAAAAAAAATTGTTTTGTGGGTAAACTAGGAGTGAAAATGGTTCAGTTCCCAAGTCTGGGAGAGATAAAACCCCCATACAGACTCAGGTTTGCTCAGCTGCAGGCTTCCTAGCCATATAAATTCAAGATCTACTAAAATTCATGCTTATTACATTAGAAAGTTGCACATAATGAAACTTCTTGAAACTTTGCAGCTCTCAAGATCTGAGTTTGAGCCACACTGTTTAAGAGGACATGAAAGATTTGATAAGTACAGTCACCTGCATTAAGCTTTTTAAAAATTCTTTGCCTTACGAATGGATTATATATCTTCAGTAAGTACTTTATAAACCTTAGTAGTCTTTAAATATTTGGACATGAGTTTTAAAGAATAAAAAAGCAGTGATTAAATGATCCAGCATATTAAAAATCAAATCAAACAAAACTCAGTAATGAGTTTTACTAAAACATCAAGAGAGAAAAACCCCAAGCCACAAAAGAACACAGAGCATGAATCACAAGGAAACAAGTATGTGATGGTCTGTGTGTCCTTAAACTAGTGGTACCTCTGTTCTGGCTTGTCCTTACTTCCTGAGCTAAAGCAGTCTGAAGATTATTGTGAATTACTACGGACAGCTGTCGCTTCTGGGGCTCCGGAAAGCCTATAAAGACTGAAACCAGCCAAGTTGCTCTACCAGTCCCATGCAGCCTTAGACTGTCAATTCATTGCTGTCTAATGAGGCTTTATCGCAGTTTTGCCATAGCCTTTAAAGGCTTTTTTTTTGCACTGAAATGTTCTGCAACAATATTGTCCAGATCCTCTGCTTGTATTAGACAATTCTGAGGACATCAATGAATTCTACCAGCCCCAAGTCTGACTTGGCACTGCATGTAGTGTCAGAGTGTAATGTCCATTGGTTTTGTTCAGTTTGCAGAAGCAGCATGTGGTGTGGTTCAGGTGATGCTCAATGGATCAATAGAAGCTGGCGCTTTCAGAAACAGCAGGTATTCACTCAGCACACAACCATTCATGTTTCTGTGGGGCTGCATGTGGTGAGTGTGTCTGCCTGTGAGTCCCAGTGCAGAAGGGATTTTGGTAAATTCACCACTGGCTGTTGTAAAGCTGATTTTTTAAACTCTTTCTACACAGAGACTGTAACTGAAATTCTTCAAGAAGGTATGTGAGTGGGGTATCCAGTGTGCTCTCACTGCACAAAGTAACTTGATTATTACAGTTTCTTTGGTTTCACCCCACTAGACTGTGCATCCTTGGATTACCTGGCTGGAAGTGCAGTCTTGAATAATATAGAAAGAGGAAGAATATGCTTGCTTGAGGAGAACAGTCATGGTCATTTCCCTGGCACAAAACCAAATCAGTAACCAAGAAACTGAACAGGAGAAGAGGCACTAAAGATGGAAAAAGTTCAGCTTGTTTCTGTCTGCAGACAGTTTCAAAAGTTCTCCTGAAAGTGAAATAGGAATGGGGGGAAAACATTTGATGATAAGGCAATTAAATATTTTATGAAAATCCATTGGCAAGATAATGTTCTCTCTCTGAGTGTAATAGCAGCACTAATAAACACTGGTATTTGGGGAGTGCACTCCCATCATCTTTCTGAGATAACTAAGAGTGTTTTGCTGTTTTGTGTTCCATTCTTACAGCATCTTTGGAAGTATTGAGGTCTTTAACCTGAATCCAGATAAAGTCTCTGAAGTGCACATTTGGCTTATGCAAGACATTGGTGGACCTCAGAGGTAAGTCACACTGGTTCACAGTGATGAGCAGTGTGTGGAAGGCACAGGGCACAGCTCAGGTCTGACAGTGACACTCTCTTAAACTCATGAAATCTGCTCTACATTCACCCTCTGGATGCTTACTGTGCAGGAAAGAATGTTTGTACTGTTGTTTCCTCTAATATTTCTTGTAGGTACTGCCGAACAGTTATAGCTAAGACGCAATGACATTTCCCTTGCTTTCTAGGGATCCCATGATCTTTAAGTTCCTTTCAACCCCACTGAGCTCTACAGGTATTTGCTGTGGGTACAGCACTGAAGTCAGAGACCAGGCTGTTTGCAAGGGTAAAGAGCTGGGAAATATGATTGCCCACAGGAATAGTAATTATCCTGTGCACAGCCATTTTTGAATGCCAGAACAGGTTGTGGAGTCTCCATTTGTGGACATACTCAAAACCAAACTGGGACCTGGGCAACCTTCTCCAGCACATATTGGTTTGACTAGGTGATCTCAAGCAGACTCTTCTTATCTAAATGAATCTGTGATTTTTAATAACAAATCTGTGGTTGAAATGCTTACCATGGAATTACTGATACCAGAACAGCAACCTCAAATCACATCTGAGCCTTTCTGAGTGATCTTTTTCATCCCAATCAGATTCATTTGCAGATCTACCACATTTCAAGCACTAAGCATGAGGCTCTGTGCCTTTGACCCCTCCTTTCAGAGCCAGTTCTGTGGCTCATGTGGTCATAGTGCACTGTCACAGTTTTCCCCATTCTTAAGGTTCTCCATGACAGAAAGAGCAGCCTTGGTGCCATGGATCAGGAAGCTGGCTGTGATGATGCAGTGCAACTTAGGAAGGAGTGTGGACCTTGCTCTCTGACACAGTTCCAGCTCCAGTGTTGCAGCCCCTCCCTTAGCCCAGACACCCAGCAGTGTCCCCATTCAACATGAGCTGATTTATCTGCCATGGTTCACAGGTGTGCATCTTGCTGGGTTCAACTTACCAGGCTTACTCTTGTAGTCCTTCGCATGAAGGTTTGCTGAAGAAAAGGACACTAAGTAATCTTTACATCAGTTTCCCCAGACATGGCACTGGATCCTTTGTCCCATGATTTCCCAACATCAGAAAAGCCATCATGCTCCCCCTCAACAGCTTGAACAAGACAGTGCCCTGCCAGCCCTCTCATTGGACACATCCTCCTCCTATGACAAGTTCATAGCAATTTCCTTTTTATTTTCTACTCGCTTCCAAGGAGAAAGGGGGAGGGTAGCCCCAATAGTACATATTCCTTATATCTTCTGATTTGTATTCCATGTTGAATCACTGATAGCTTGTCAAGTCTAGTGAACAAAAAAGAGCTTTCTCTGCTTTCCACTAATGTCATATGTTAGGAGCTGGATTTGTCCCCAGTAGTAGAAATGTGTCCTGTACTCTGGATGAGGAGATTTTTACCCTGAAGTAGGAAGTGTTTTGCTGTGTCTCCGTCTGTGCCTATGACACTTGTCAAACCTCTCACTACAGCTTTGGGGCCCTTGGGCTATTTAATTAAATTAAACATAGAGATAAAGATCTTGAAGGTATGAAAGTGCTACATGCTTCATGAAACCTTTATCTGGGTGAGAAAGAAGTACACAAAATAGGGCTCCTACCAATGTAAAAGTGGTTGAAACAGCCCCTTGTCAAATTAGAGCAGCAGCAGCAGCAGCAGCAGCCATAAACTGAGTCAAACAGACAGGAGGTGCTCATAGCCTGCTTCCTCCCGTGCTTTCTATCAGTGTCCTCCTATCTTACTTCCTACCTGGGACTTAGCTTCTGGCTTTCATGATTGGCCTTTTCTTGTCACACAGAGGATTTGATCCTTTTGACCTTTCACAGATTTCAGTGAGCCTTATATTGGATGGAAGCCACCAGCAGCGATGGAGCAGCTCTAGAGCACCCTAACTGTGAATGGGACTGGGTCATTTCCACAGATGTCCTCCTGCACGAAGCTCGCATGCAAGATGCACAACTGAACATCCCATAGTTTCTACCAGCAAAGGCCCAATGGTAGCAAAGCTCCTCAAACTCAAGGGACTTTATAGCACATTAGCAAACAAGCTTTTAAAGAATCCTACCTATAATAAAGCAGTGACATAGTGTGGGATTTAGGTGAGCATTTTGTACACACAAGGAACGCAAGTAACTGAGGTCTTCTCTCTACAGTGAATCCTGCTCAGGTCATTCCATTCAGAGGTTAATAAGCATCTTAGAAGAGCGAAACTTTAAGATCGTCTGTGAAGACAACTACAGGTAATTATCCACTCTTATTGGTGACAGCTTTGCTAACATAAAACTAACATTGCAGGTTTACAGCAAGCTAGAGCAGACTGTCTCCTTACTGCCGTGACATCTCTCCAGTGTGGCTGGGTCTTTCTCAGGGGCTTCCAGGCAGTCTGCAGCCCTGGTGTTGGCTGGATCTGGGGCTTGCTCTCTGCCATACACTTCCCATTGAGCAGGTTCAGTGTTTTCAGGGAGGGAGTAATCCAGCCACCAGATTATTTTCTGACTGGTCTTTTACCTAAAATAATCTGAACCAAACAGGTAGCTTTCCTCCCTGCTGCATACAGATAACGCAGGGTGCCAAGTGTGGTCTGTACTTTCTTCACCATGATTTAAGCATGCTTTCTGTCCTGCTGCTTTGTCAGAGTGAGGCGTGAGACACGATAAGCATTACTAATTTCTGTAATTTACCATTCTCAGCAGCAAAAAACAGGACTCTGGGAAACAGCAGCCCAAGTCCTGACTTGCCTGAAATCTCCATCTTCCTGCTGAGGAAATACAAAAGCTGGAGACCCTTTATCCCTCAGTGTGGGTTCAGAGACCTTCACACAAAATTGTTCCTTAGAGACATTAGAAAAGCAGCAAACATTCAATATTGCTCATATCTTATCTGTCAGGAACAGCTTTTCAGTGTCAAGGACTCATACTTGGATAAGAACACTTCCAAAGTAAACATACATTTCTATGAACTTCTGAGTTTGTGATAGTAGTTTAAGTAAGGAAAAATTGGTATGCAAAGGAGACAAATGATAGGTCTTTAAATCTGAAGGCAGAGCAATATATTCCTGTCTGGGTATTGCTGAACCTGATTAATGGCTGCTCTGCACTTCATGAAAAAATTAGCGCTGGTGTGGTGCATAAATCTGCCAAATCGTGTGTTTACTTTCTCTTTGGGTAAATGGAATCTTTCACCAATACTCCCAGGACCTGTAAGTAGGTACATATTATTTCAGCCTATGATGAAATAAGCCATGGGGCAAAGCAGGAAGGGGAAATATATCATAGCTTAGACCCCTTGTGTCTTAGCACAGGGAGGAACCTGACTCACGCATTGCTGTGTCTCACAGCTCGCTTCTGAAGGTAAAATAACAAGTAGGGCTTTTTGTCAAAGCTCAGCTAACACAGATATAAACAACTGGGTTGAGCATAATGGACAATTCATTTTACTATTTTTTATGCAGAATAATAAAATAAGAAATTTACAGGTAAAGCCAAACTTCAGGACAGACTGTGTAAGTTGGCTTCACTCCCCTGCAGTCATCACAAACAGAACTATGTGGGTCTGTATCAGCTGGGCATCTGGCTTCTCATGCCATTTAGCAACTGAAGCTGATAATTTTCTCTTGCCTTTGTCCATGTTGACAGTGCCTTCCAGAAGTAACTCTAAAACTGGATTCACTGCATGCATTAAAAAAAATCTCATCGTATCTGACATTCATAGCAACAGCTTTCTGTTGTAGCAGTTGGATTTACCAGTGAGTAAGCCAGATTGTGAACTTCCAGCACGGCAGGAATTCCACAGTCTGTGCGAGACACGTTTCTTCTTTTTTGCAATTATTTTTTGTATTGCAGCATAGCTGATATGCTGTGAGGTCAGATCCTACTTTGTTTTACACTGACTTGCCCTTGTCCCTATAACACCAAAGTTACCTTTCTGCAGCAAGATCAAAAAGAGTTGCCCTAAGAAAAGCCATCTGCTTGATAAGCACGGGTGTAACATGCACTTTGACTTTCATATTGCATTCAGTAACTATGAAGTTACTCTGTTGTACTTGCAAAGTGATTATTAAATATTTGTTTGGCTTTGTGTCTTATTTCAGGCCCGTTCAGCTCCTTCAGTGTGTGCATAACCCTGACCACACAGACTGCAGGCTTTGCACCAACAGCACAGCAATTCTGTGAAACAGAGTTCCCTGCACTACTGAAGAATTTTGTTACTTGTGTGTAAATCCGGGAAAGATGTGGCTACATAGCTAAGAGTGATAACAGTAGCATGGTGTGTGCTGAGTCCGTAACCAGAAATCCTTGCTGTGGTACTAACAGCCAAGTAGCAGGAGGCGATACCTGAGGTGTGATACTGTACACACACACACACAAACACACTGTTCCTGCCTGGCCGGGCCTGTGGGCAGCGACTGAAGGCAGGTGCTTTGCCCTGGTTCGCTCCCTCCTGTACAGCTCCCCACTGGCACAGAGCAGGGATTCCCTGGGGCATGCAAAGAGAAGAAAGAGACTTTCCAGGAGAGGCAAAACTTGCCCAGATCAGCACTCGTCTTCCTTCCTGCTGAAATGTTAGGCAGGAAATGACCAGGGCATGCTACACTTTCCCCGCATCCCAGTGCACCCTTCCCCAGAGGAGAACATTGCCCAGTGGCACATAGTACAAATCACGGCTTTCCCAGATACTGTGAGACTTCTGAGCAGGTAAAGCAAGCAATGGAACAGGCAGAGTGGTTCTTGCTTTTTAATGGGTATCACAGTAAGCAGCTGGTGGGAAGACAGCTGAGCTGAGCCAAGAAAAGACCAGAAACTGCTCAGAGGGTTGCCTGCACCTGTAAGAACTGCTGAGTGTGCAGCTGGGAGAGAAAATAGCGAGACTGACTCAGATAGCTCCATTAAAATCCTACTGGATACACCATTGCCGGTCAGATTACATTTTGTTCTTAATATAGAAGTAAACACTAGCATCCCAACTTTCATAAAAGGTCCCTCAGGCCACAGCTTGGCCATCCATTGGAACAGAAACAAACATCAAAGGATTGCCACAATAAGGAGTCTCTCTTGACCTCAGTTTCTGCAGTGAAAGGTGATGCCTTGAGGTGTTTAATTCACAAGCGCCAACACGCTGTAGTGCACTGTAACAGCAGGTTTCACTGATTTCCTTCAATTTCTATTTTACCAGTCTCAAGTGCAGTGTTTATAGCAAAACAAGTGTCTGAGGGCAGCTTGTGGCCATGGCTGTAATGCCTCTGTGCAGTGCCATTGACACTAAGAGAGCAGAGCAGGCTTTGCTACAGATACACTCCTGGGTGCTGAGGTGACAGTGTAACCAGCAGTGGCCAAGCACATCGTTATGGAACTACACAAGCTGGTGTAATTTTGAGCATCTCTAGATAAACCTCGTCTCTGTAATAGCAATGGAAGGCCTGCATTGAGCCTGGCTGGACCAACCCAAGACCTCACCCATAATGTTTACATTAAGTGAAATGTATTTTTATTTGCAAGCTGCTATGTAACTACTTAGATGCATCAACATAGACACATATCGATACTTTCAAATAGGTTCTTTCTGACTATCAGTTAAAAGTTTGTCTTCATGCTCATTTTTGTACCTCTTCTGTTGCAATATAAAATATTGACTGTAAAATCAAGATCTATAATAAAATTGCTGATGACAAATGTTGTTAATTCAGTTTCACATTAACCTCAGAAAGATATGAAAGAAAGATTCTCAGAAGACCAAAATAGGCCACTTTCTAAAAACAACTCAGAAATCTGCTCAAAGTATGAAACACTATATGCAACCACCCAGGAAAGCAGAGAAACAGAGCCCATCCTCCCAAGGCTGTGTTCTCCATCTGATACAGAGAAATCATTGTCTTTGTAGGTGGCTGGAAGTGAAGCATCCTGGGTCTTTATCTTTAACGTATATATATATATATGTATTGTTCTTGGCCATAATAGTTAAGAAAGACGATTCTTCTTATCAGTGGTTGTGTACTAAGATGCTAAGAAGAAAACTGTGCTTTTGGAGGCTGAGGTGCACAATTAATATGGGCAACTGTGCTGGAGTAAGTGATGGCTCTGTAATGCAGGTGGCTGGCAAGTCTGGGCTGCTTGGCTCACACACATGGCAGAACATGAGCAAGCTCATTTCCAACAAACATTTTTATTATTCATGATCGTACATCTGAAATGCTGTGCAGACATGCCCTACCAGACACATATACTTGCAAATCCTATTGCTCTGTTGAGGATTTATCAACCAAAACATCCTCCCAAACCAATACAAAGTGTCCCAAACTCACAGAAAATAAATAAAAGGAAAAATAATTACTCATTTTTCCCACTCTGTGGAATAAATGTTTCTTAATAATGGTTTGGAAAATGTTGGGTTTTGAAAATATGCTTTTAGTCTGACAAAGCTAACTCTCATAATTTGTTCAAGGTAAATAGTCTGTCTTGTGCCTCAGGCCCACATCACTCACTGCTAAAAAGTGCTGCCCAGAAACACGAGAGGAATCTGAGTTACTGTATGATAAGGTGGTATTGATGTTATCACTCCCAGAACCACACAGAGCTGGAGAAGCTACTTCTATGACCCTATCATGAGAGCATTGCTGCTCCCCCAGTCTTTGATGCACTTAACCTGACCAGAGCCTGCAATCATTAAACTTATTTGGAAACAAATGAAATATAGAAAGGTTTGTTCTCCCTGACAGCCAGCACTTGGCCTTATGTTTGATTTCATGTAATTATAGAATGGTTTGGGTTTGGAGGGGGCTTAAAGATAAACATAGTTCCAACCCCCCTGCCATGGGCAGGAACACCTTCCACTAGACCAGGCTGCTCAAAGCCCCATTCAGCCTGACCTTGAACACTGTAATATGGGGAAAAGTCTTGGAGAGGGTTTTGATTTTGTTTATATGTGTATTGGCAGCATATTGTGCAGTGGCTCTGGGTTCCCCTGGGCTCCGGCAACAAGGGGGTGGTTTTGGATGGAACCTGATGTAGTGGCAGCACCACAGTGTTTATCAGTATGAGGCAGAAATTTCACCTTGCTTTTTTGGGGCTATCCTTCTTGCAGGTACCCAGGAAGACTCCCTGATATTCAAAACAGTGACCCTCAGACACTGTCCTGTATAAAAGAGCTCAGTAGAAAGAATAGAAAAATGAGATCAGCAATTGTTCACCCTCTGAACAGGCTGGATTTCAGAAACTTTCTCTTAACAGCAATATCATTCGTAGGCCTAGAATGACGCTTAAATGGACTATGAGGCTGATACTTCCTTTTAAAGAGCTTGAAAGGTGTAATGGCTAATCCAAAGAAAATTCTTTGTGTGTAAAATACGAAGGCTGGTGAGAAGAATAAAAACAAATAGTATGGCTGAGTGGTTTTCCATCCCTCTGCTTTGCCAACAGAAGTGTTTTATGAGATTCCTGATGAACCAAGAAGAGCAAATGGTCTGGGATAATATTTTTTTTTCCTTTCTTGAAAAAAAAGATCTTATATGTAACTGAAAAAATACTAGTTTTTTAGTTTGAAGAGCATGTTTTTTATCAGCACTGCACTGTGGAGCAGAGGGCAGCTGCCTGCTTGCTGTTCCTCCTCTCTTGTGTGGCAGTGATTGTCCAAATCAGAAGACCCAAGAAACACATAGAGCAGCATGTGCTCCACACCAGCATATTTCACAGCAATATAGCTGCTTTAGCCTTGATTCACTTCATTACTGGGATTTGGGTGTGCGTGGAGGGAAAGCAGAGCAGAGAGTGTTAAAATCCATGCTAAATACTTTATATAGGATTGCTATTATTTAAGGTTAGTCACCTGAAAGTACAGACTTTCTCTATAAGCAAAAGAACAAAGCAGACACCTGGAAGCACTTATCCTGCTCTGCAGCAGTGAGGGCAGCACAGTAGGGATGATGTGCACTCCAGCACAAGATCCTTATCTCTCTCCACTCCATATGAAAGTCGCCCAGATTATCAGCTCTAATTTATAAAATTAGCTTCCAGGTGGTTGAAGTTGCATAAAATTAATCTCAAACATGTTTCCCTGTGAGAAATATTGTAAAGCAGGAAAGGACATCTAAGCATCTTCTCACATGCAGCAGATAAAAGATTTTTGCAAAATATTTAAATTTTATAATTTCACAATCCATTTTCTGAGTATCTAAAGCCACGATTCTAAAATTTGCTGACCATTTTAGGAACTGACTGTGTGATAATGAAGTCTTCTGAGCATATCAAGTGCAGTCAATTAGAAAATCTGCTTTCTGCTAGAGAAAAATAAATTGCTATTAATCTGCTGACACTATTTCATATCTTGTTTTCTGTTGACTGCCTGAATTTCCAAGAGTGAGATCACATTTGCTTGCTTTAGGTTTTTTCTTCTTCTGTACACACCATACTTGCTTCGATTTTTGGCCTTTTTTTCCAATTTAGTTACAGAAGCACAGCCAAAATTGCCTGATTGAACTGCCATGGGAATAATCTTACAATTTCTTTCGTATTGCCTAAAGGAGTCAAAATGCAACAGGTGTAAATTATATTTACACCTTAAATAGCTTAAAGGGTAGCTTAAATATGGGGGGGAGTTTTCTCAATGAATCTAGAAATTAGTCAATACAAGAGAGTGACAATAACGTTTTGCAGAGGAGTGGGAAAACTCTGAGGGAAAACAGTTTTCCATGTGTACTCTTCTTGGAATAGTAATCAAATGAATAGCTCTCCGTTGCAACTAGACCTGGGACCTCTTCAGCTGAGTTCTGAACCTTCAGGGAATGAACAAAAGGCCTCTTGCCTGAAAACATCAACAAAATTCTGATCTCTGTGGATCAGACACAGAGGGGGTGTGTAACTCACCAAGCAGTCATTTGGAGCCACACTGGGATGGATGATGAACTTCTTGGTGACGAGGCCTTACACAGAGCCATAACTCTGTGTTGTAATAGGCTACATCCAACATTAGGTTACCAGAAGGAGCCAGCTTTGCTTCCCTGGGTCAGATTTTCAACAACATGAGTTTGTGGTTATGTGCTTGGTTTACAGTGGGGAAACATTAAGACTAAGAAGTGGTCTAGACAGAGATAAATAATAGAAATAAACAAAACTGTAATGCAGATAACTCATTCCTTATGCTAAAAATGCTACTAGGAACAGGAAGTAGGAAGACAGTTACAGTTTCCAAAAATTTTTATCAGATGTTCCTGACTTTCATGAGTAATATCAGACACTGCTGATGCATGATATGTGGGGCTGCTTCATGTGAAGAAGAAAAATGATTACACATGGCTTAATAAGTTTAAGCAGGTCCTGGGATTTTAAATATTTTTTTCATTAATCAAATATATTTTTGTTTGAGCTCTAGCTGTGTTGAATGTAGTGTGTAGACAGGGATGAATTTCTATGGCTACTAGGGACTTTTTATGGGACACTGGGCAAAAAATTTAATCTTCAGATTTGAGATTTCCTGCCTGAATGGGTGGCATGAAAAGCTGATATTTTACAATTTTAAGATCATAAGGGCTATCGTAATGTCTAAACTGTTCTTATGAATATCATAACTTTTTAGTTTCATCCTATGTCATGCCTCTAGTGTGTCCTCAAATTGTGCTTTAGGCTAATCCAACCTTTGCAGAGTGGCTCTGGCCTCATGCTCTCTGATAACATGAGGCAGTGAAGCACTCACTTTTCATCACAGTCTGTTCCAGTAATTGCCTACCACCATTACTGGAAATTAATTTATAGTTTGCCTATATGGGCCTGGTTGGATAGAGCTCTGATCAACCTGGCCTGGTGAAAGGTGTCCCTGCCCACGGCACGGGAGTTGGAATTAGATGATCATTAAGGTCCCTTCCAATTCAGGCCACTCTATGATTCATTTTATGACTATACTCAGGTGTTAACAACTTCCTCTAGTATCCTGTGTTAAAGAAAATTTCTTCTGTGGGGAAGGGCAGCTTCTCCTCCTGATAGGAATTCTCAATCCAGGCACTTTTTACGCTCTTTTCCTGGTAAATTAGAGTGATCAACCTTTGTAAACATTTCATTATGATACATTTGCTAGAATCTGTGTCTTTTTACTTCACCCTCTCCCATTCTTTATTATTCTTTTAGTGCAAAGATTTGTCTTGTATTCCCTGTGGCCTGTTGACTGACACAGCAAGACTGAAATTCAGTCTCTACTTTTACTGTGTTTATCACTAATGAGTTATAATAAAATGATTACAGAAAGTATTCACAAGTTTGCTGGGGCAAAGTTGAGAGGCCAATTCTCTGCAATGTAAAACCAACCCAGTTGTTGTAATAACCAGCAGAAGTGGGTGGACATTGAAGTAAAAATATTTGGCTGCAGGGATGTTTCAAGGAAACTCTCTTTCAAGTATGTCTGTCATTTGATCTATTTCACACATTATTTTTCATATTGTCACATCATGGCATCAATTAACAGATTGTAGTAGGCAAGTTTTTTCAAATTTATACCAGAATACTTTCTTATCATCCAAACATGGTTAATTGATTACAAAATAACCTTTCCCTTTAATTATTAGCCCAAACATTCTAGTTTAATGCAACTATAACAAGTTGATTTTTTTTTCCTAATCCAGACCTTTTGTCACTCCAACCTCCTTGAGAAAAAGGATCCTACACAGTAATATACATTCAAGTACAAGTTATATGTATCAAGCTTTACTTACCAGCCTTCTTTAAAGCTTAAAAGATCTCACCAGCATCAACATTTCTCTATCTCAATTTACCAGGAGAAAAACAGTAATCCTGGGAAATAAAATACCTCTTTACCAATGTCTAAGTTATTTCCTGATCTGCATACTAATTTGAAGCACAGAAAATAATGGAAACATAGCTGTAGACCTGATGATGATCTACAGTCACCTTTAACTTCCCAACTCTGCTCAAGTGCCACACTTCTGTTCCACAAGTGTTCCATTTGGCCATAATTCTACAATTTTTTTCTGTTTATGCTGTTTTTACTCAGTCCTCCAGTAAAACAGAGATGTCCATAAGTAAGCCAAATGGAAGGCACAGCACAAGGACTGTGAGACACAACTGAACATCGAAGCCAAAAAGAGATGATCTACATTTCAAATAAAAAGGAACAAAATCACTTAATATTTGATGTCCTTTTGGTTTGGACTGTTTGTGTTCACAGTCTTACCATATTGTCTCAAAGGATCAGAGATTATTTATTGGGAGATGACTGATTTTGATCAGGAAGTACAGCATGACAAATAGTGCCAGTTTAAAAGTAATTGCTTTTAATTACAATGTCAAAAATTGTGCAGTCCCACAGCAGAAACATACCAGTCTGCCTCTCTAAAATTGCCTTTCACTCTTTTCACGGACATAATCTTCAATTAGCCCAGGAAAGGTTACTGTGGTCATGACTTGACATGATAAATCTTGATGCAGTAAATTAAAAATGAATAGGAAATTATTCATGTATCACTGCCCGTATTACTTCCAGCAGCAGGTGAGTTGTACTGAATATTAATGCCTGGGCTGTCCCGTGAGCTCACAGGCACCTGGGGGTCAATGAACTCACGGCAGAGTCTGTTGCAAAACATCCCTATCCAGAGATAAGAATGTTGTTATTACCTGAATTCTGTTAAAACTCCAGTTAGTGCTGACAGGGATATTCCAGTTAATCATTACCAAGGCAAAACCTAGCCTTTTGTGCTGCTTTGTCCCCAGTTCCGAGTCCAATCAGGAAACAGCCCAGCCCCGCTCAGGTGGATGGAGCAGAACCTTTAATGGCCTGACTGTCCTACAGTGAGCCAATCCATAGCATGCCAGAATTCCTGATGAACACCATGGCAAAGAGCAGTGCTGACAGTGGAAGATTACCCAGAGAAGGAGAGCATCAGCCATTCCCTGGGTCTGTTCAAGCAGCTCAAACCTGAGGAAGAGGAAACAACAACCACTGCAGCGAAAAAAGCCCCCAGTGGCTGGATAGGAGCCCTGTCACTAGAGACCTAGCATTTCCCAGAAATAAGAGCTGTAGGAAGAGTGACGAAATATGATGCATCATTGGCAGTGGTGTATTTTTATTCTCTGTGTGATTGCCAGGATTTTTCATTGCCTTAGAAAAGCCGGTGCTGGGCAAAAATGATGTAATCTCTGAGGGGTTTCACCATGCACCCTGCAGCTGAAAGTGCAGCCAGAGGAGAGGGGGATTAGCTGTCTTCTCTGGCCACTTTCACACTTAATAGCCAGCAAAGCCCTCGAAACACCCACGTTTTTTCCATGCTCAGCAAACGCAGCAAATTTAAATCAAAATTCATTGCTTGAACGAAATAAAACATATTTTTGGTAATTGACACACGTTACTAATTATGATGATGGACTAGCACAATAAAGAACTTTTAATTTTGTAATTATATATTTCCCTATCATGGATATAGTATTGTAATACAGGTCTCAACAAAACCACAGCTCTTGTTACCAACTGAAGCCGAACACACTGTTCCCTACAGAAACATTTTTTCATGGGATGTTCCTGCCTGAAAAATTCACAAGATAGCCTCAGGTAAAGGCTCTTTTCCTGACTCTAGTACTAAGCAAACAAAAGTTGATTAATGTTGGATTTTGACCTGTCAGCTTCAGTTTTAATTTTTTTAATTTTCTGCAATCAGCAGATTCTGTGGAAAGTATGCTGCTTGCAAGCCATAGGGTTATTTTGGGTAAGTCTTTCAATGAAATAACACAGCAGTAACAGAAACTCGATCCATGACCTATAGGACCTTGGACAATTGCACATATCAAAGGCACGTGTCTAAACTGCAAGAAGCCTAGATAAGATTAACATTGGTGTCACACACTCCTAGAGCTGCTGCAAGTTTGTCTCTGCTCTCTCTGTTTCCTCTAAGAAAAGTAACATCCTTTACTGTGGTTGCAGGTGACGTGAAATGACACAAGTCTGTCCAAAATATATTAATGTACTATGCATGTGCAGTTTTCCCTCAGCTATGTTTAAACTATGAGATGTCCAGAATCCTGGGTGAATGCTGCAGTCCTCAGAGAAATCCAGGACTATATTTCTTGATGGAAAAACAGGTGAAGTTCAGGCAAGGCCATGCACATTGGTCTTATAGTTTATTTCCCCAAAGGAAAATCCTGCTGCAACATGTTTCTCTTTCCCCCCATCTCCATAGCTTTTATTGTAACAGGTTTCTGCTGTTCCTAGCAAACAAGGTATTCAACATCCTCAAGGTATTCAACGCGGTGAGCTGAGCCCATGCAACCTGCCCCATCGCCTCCTGCAGCACTGCTCAGCATGACCATTGCTGTTGCTCTGCTGCTGCTCGTTATCTCCCATCTTATTCCCGTCCCAGGTCTTGCTGCTGCTGATCCAAAACAACCTTGCCCCGTTAGGGTACTCTGTACTGCTGCTTGTAACCAAGCACAGCAAATATTTGGTTACATGCAGCCAAACACGTCCCTCACATCCTGAGGCACTTCATCTTTCTTCATTAACAGATGATATAGAATGAAAGAGTAGTGAATATCTGTAGGCTTTTGACTAAACTGAAGTCTTAGGAGTGACTGTTTCAATATTTCATTCCACATTTGGTCCACCTCTTCATATGAATGGCCATTGAACAAAATGTCTAGCACCAGGCACCATTACTTTATCCTATTGTTATATTATTACTGCTCATTGATTTTTCAAAAAAATCGGGCGAAAGTCAATATTTTATATGTACAGCTTTGTGATAACTGTGGTGTATTCCAACAGCATTTAACTTGAATTCATGTCTTCCCTGCAGTGGAAGCACAAGCAAAGTTCAGCTGCAAGGTGTATGAAAGAGATTAACCTCCATCTCTGGGATCTTCTTGGGATGTGGTGTTTCGCCTCCAAGGGAGGATTAATACTGCAGAGCTATCAGTGTAGTCTAGAAATCTAAAGCAACAGAAAGGCCAAGGAAGTTATTTCTTGCAAGATACAGATTTCAGTGATTTAAATGTGGATGTAGAAGTCATGAGACTTTTCAAATTATGCAGAAAATTGTAGGTTTTGCATGTGCATTTTAAAGTCTGCACACAGTGGTGGCTGGGATTGCTGGCTTTTTTCATTTGTTTCATCCTTTGGTCATGGATTTTGAGATGCTGACCACAAAAGTGGTACATTAGTTTCCCAGTGGGTGAAAAAGGGTATTTTTGAACTCTTTTTCCAAACTGAAACTCACCTAACAGCTCACCAGTAATGATATCTTCATCAGACAGACTTCACTGCCTATTAGCCTCTCAGTGAGATGTCTCCTCAAATCTCACTGAAGCAAGCTGGATTCTGGAAAGAGCAGAGAAAGTATTGCTCATATGTTCTACTTGTTGCCAGACAGATGCATATCCAATCTGCAATAAATCAACTGGGAAGAAAAGGAGCATTAGTAATTGTTTTTCTACAACGATTTTCAAAGGAGATTTCTTTTATAACTCCAGTCTGGAGTCCCTGAGGCTCCTGAATGGTCTACACTGTGATGCACTGCCCAGATTGTGCCTGTTATTTGTTGTTTCCTGTGCACCAGCAGTCTGATGTCTGTTTGGTGATTTAGTACCATATGACTGAATGGAACACAGTAGAAAGAGCACTAAACATCCTCCTCAGAGCTCTGAAGCATAATTCAGCTCCCTCTGACTCATCAACTGATGGATCAAACCCAGAAACTCCCATATTCCATGCAAATATCTTTTCTTATGGCATTAAGATTTCAGAGGCCAAGTTTTAGAGCATGTTGATTGACTTCTGAGGACCAGAGGTATTTGGACACACCATAACCCCGAATAAAGGAGAGCAAAAAGGACCACGAAATTGTCTAGTCCCAGAGATGTTTTCTACAATCGTCAGATATGTTGTAGTCTCTTGCACGCCTGCAATTGGTGGATGAAATCTGAGGTGACTGTGATGAGCAGTAACTCATCGTAGTTGGTTGCAGTAACAAGAACATTTAAACTAGCGAGAACATGCCTAAAGAAAGCAAATATTTCAAGTGTTGCTGCAAACAGTGAAGTTTGTTTCCTTCTGTATTTAAATTAGGAGAGATGCTGTGACAGCAGCCACTGGATTAGACTACTGCTTACTACCAAGGATCAGTTGAACTTTGGGCTGCAAGAGAGTAACACCCTTAAGAACGTCCCATCATCAACAAAAATCAAGATCCACCAGCCTGAGAGTGGGAATAACACTCCATGATAACTGGATGTCCCAGTCACTAAACCAGCCAGAATGAATCTATTTGGATCTTTTTAGGCAGACAGCTGCTCTCTATCCATCAGGTCAGGTACATTATCTCTAGGTGCCAGTGGGGTCATGTTGACTGGAGTGTGTGCTGAAGTCCTGCAGCCGGTTTGTCTTGTAGTCATGGAGAAGCCTAAAAGACATGGCCTAAAATACATGAGATACGAGAGTGTGGAAAGAGAGAGCTGTTGAGAGATAGGCACTGATTGTGCCTCTGCTACTTTCTCCTTTGATCCTGTTTTCAGTTCTTCAATTAATTCTGTTTGCAAGCATCTAGTTATTTGGCCACCTCTGACTTACTCATCAGTAGTAAATTACAGTAGCTATTTCAAAGGATAAAATTAATCCTAATGATAGCTAAAGTTACTTCTGAGCTGTACTTATGCAAGTCCAGGGGAGCTTCATTAGCACTGAATAGACACAAGTCGTTGAAAACAGTGCTCTTGTAAACGAGTGGAGTTCAGCAGGAAAACACAAGGCCACTCAAGGAATACAAATGCAAAGAGAAGTCAAATTCAACATTCAAGAGATAGGAAGGATGATATGTAGACCGGTGCTATGAGGAAAGTAAGAGAGCTTTAATCTCTAAATATCTTTCTGTGCTTCCAAAGGCTGAAGCCAATAAGCTAATGGAAATGTCAGCTGTACTCTTGGCAGACCTGTCTGCAGGAGCAAGTATGGGGCAAATTCAGATGAGCCAAGCAGCTATGATCACAAGTTCCTACATTACCAGTCTCAGTTTTCTGTGAATTATACTTCTATTCACCACTAAACATCACTCCTACAGAATCTCACGTGATTGATCATTTCTCAACATTTCTTTCGCAGGTACATTTTCGCTCCTTTTAGTTTGAAAAAGTCAACGTTACAAATGTAATTTCTACTAATACTGCTTGCATTTGATTGCCTTCTATCTCTCCCCTCCCAATTTAAAGCACTCAAAAAGTTGTGGATCACCCTTATGAGATTAGGTTAGAAAGCAATTTTTAAGGTAAAAATAAATAGGGGACTCTTTGTGTTTGGAATTTGGCTTTTGAACTGCTGGTGTGGACTTAATTTATGTTTTTAAGCCTTACTCACACTGGGAGGGCAAAGATATTCCCATTTACATAGCATTCTGTGGATTGCAGTATAAAAGAAGCATCAAGCACAAGGCTGTTCAAGATAAAACCACTGGATACAAAGACTATTTTTTAATTGTTAATATGAAATCTGCCTCTCTGAAAACAATTTTTATGCTTTTCTTTTTAAACTATCACTTTTAATTTTTTTTAATGTTTTCTCCCTAAATAACAATGGGAAACCACCTTAATAACTGGTCCTCCTTCAGACTTGGGGAATTTCAAAAAATATTTTCCCTGTCTCTTGCCTACATGAGATCACTCATATCAGAGTATTAACAGTCAGAGCACAAAGCAGTTTAAGACAGTGAAGAAAGCTGCATCTGATTGAAATTCTGAGAAGAGCTTGGGCAGCACAGTGTAATTACCTCTCTGGACATTGGCCAGGACATCATCAGCTGATGTCCTAACTTGCAGTGATAGTGGCCTGGGAGCCCTAGAGACCCTGTACAACCAACAACCTGATCACTAAACCAGATGAGGGGTTGTGCACCCCAACACCCCATCTGCAGCAGCACGTGCAGCCTATAATACTTGGTGTGAGGGGTTTTTTGGAGACAATATTTCCTCTGGAATTGCACAGCATCCCTAGTGTTCCAACTGTTTTCTGTCTCCAAACTTGCCTCTTTATCTCTCTTCTGCGTCATTTGCACATGTGAGTGAGGAATAGAGCATCTCTGAGTTTAACGCTTACCTGGAGACCTCCCTGTTGGACACTGAGGACTGCAGGCTTTGTAAAAGCGGTAGGAACTGAGCTGCCACGGCACGGACATCTGTAGGATTCAGCTGCTGTGGAGTAGCCCAAAAGCAGTGCAAGATTTTTCAGGGAACCACACCACCTCTAGAGTGACTCTAGAAACCACAGCACTTTCAGGAAAAAGATGTAAAGGTAACTCGTATTATTTAAATGATATTCTATTATCTAGCACACCTATTATGTATAATTAGTGCACATTTTATGGATGTATAGAATATATTCCTGTTACAGATAGTATTGTAATTCCTGCATTTTAAGATTAATTTTAACATCAAACGTTCTGGCTGGCTGGAACAACTCTCTTCCTTGGCATACACAAAGCACCACAGAGTACTTACATGTGCACATAGGTGGATGGTTTTGAACGTGTCGCAGGCTCTCATTATTTAACAGAGTCCCTTTGATGTGTCTGGTTGTTGCTTGGAGATCAGCGTGAGACTTACATATTCCACTGGGAGCTTTGGGTTAATTAAGTTTATCATTTCCATGTGGGGCCTGGTATTATCTGTGGCCAAGGCAGACAAGTAACATTGGCTTGATGGGAACTTTTTACTGTTCTTCCAATTACTCGCTATCACTTCTTTAAAAACCAGGTATTTCCAGTGGGGTTGATAAGCAAGTCTGGAAGAAGTTCTTGTAGCTAAATAAAACACATACTTTACATGGATAGCAGCATCTTTCCGAAGAAATCCCTTATGTATCAATCCTTGTTAAAGAGATAAGCTAGGCCTTAATGCATCCTTTCCTGCTACAGAGCTCTGCAAACGCATGAAAAGCTTTATGATATGGCCAGTTCCCTCTCTTTATCTGTGATCATGTATTGTCTCGCTGTAGTAATAGCAATGGAAGGAGCAGGAGAAACACACAGATACCCCTCCAAGCCCTCCAGGTGTTTGGTGTCTGATAACCCTAACCTTACTAGGAGGCTTGCACTCTGCCTTCTCCTCTCTGGCTCTTTGAAGAGAGGTCATGACTGCAGCCAGGGCTCAGAGTTCCCCTGCTTGGTCAAGGAGGGAGCAGAAAGAAGTTCCAGGATGTTAGAACACAGAAATGCCCTAGGATTTGCAGCATTTATGGTGGTAACAGGCAGAGGACACGCGTGCTCTCGTCAGGAGCATCATCCAAGTGACAAGATTGCAAGGAACCCCTGCAGGCTGGAACTTGCTGAATTTCCTATCTTTGAAGCTGGATTTTTCCTTTTGAACAATTCCTGGTGTGGTATCACTCTTGGAATAGCCTGGAGGAACGAACTACATAATATATTGAATTGGAATGCAAACCTGGCAGAGGTACAAGTGAGCTGCAGCAGGAACCAACAAGTGTTGAGCTGCCTTGCTCAGGGCAGCATCAGAAGAAAATAAGGGAAAAGTGGAAAAGGGAGTGGAATTTATTACTTAGGTTCAGCTCTGTCCACACAGAGTGAGCACGGCCGTGCAAAATGTGTCTTGTCTGAACACAGTCTTTGCTATGGTTGGTCAAATCCAGGTGAGGTGATATCAGGTGGTAGATACCCATTGGCCCCCTCGGGGGAAGAGGAGGGTGGGGAAGTACTGGAAGCAGGAAGGTTGAGTCACTCAGTTCTATTCTCCTTCAAGCAGTCTAGCAACATGTGAGATTAGATATGCAATGTGTCCTGTTGCCAAAGTGGTAAATGAATAAAGGAGGTTGCAAAAGGAGCGGAAACTCATTCAAATGAAATTGTGTATGAAAGTGGGCATAAAATGCACTGCAGTAAATAGTAATGAATAAAACTTTGAAGGAGCTGAAATTTTACGGGTTCTTAGGTAATGCTGTACTGCCAGAGTTATTTGCTAGGCATTAACAATGTCTTCCCATTTCCTAGTGAATACAAAGAAACAAGTAACTTTGTCCAGATAAAACCATCATATGTTAGGAGATAACTGTTGAAAAACTCTCTCGTTTCAAATTTGCCTTTCTCTTTTTAAAATAAAATTAATTTTTTGACTCTCCTAAGTTTGAGGAGAGTTTAAGAATTATCTAAAAAGATAATCCATCACCTAAAGCATTTACCAAATGTGTAAGTATTCCATATTGCAGGAGCAGAGAAACTCCCTGAAGCTTCATCTCTAAAGCTAAAATGAGTTTCCTATCTTCAAAAGTCCTATCTTTCTTCCCAAGTAAATATTCAAATTATAATACCCAGGGTTGTCTGGAAAACAAACTATATTGCCTAGAAAGCAAGCTAATTTTTCACAAAGATACTCCTAATAATTTTAAAATACCTAGAAGTTAGCTGGATATCTTCAAGAGCAAATCCAAGCAGTTCTTGTGCAGAATGGTCTAATCACGAGGCGAGAGAGAAGAGAACCACTGGAATTCTAGACCTCTGTCTGGTTGCTGATCCAGCCACTGATTTTCTTCCCATGATTGTCAAGATCATACAGCCTTCCTGTACCTTGTTTCCCCAGGGAAAAATAGGGCTGATTTTTCCATAACTCACGTTAACACTAAGAAGGCTGAGATTGTTATGTTTCCAATATGGTAGGACAGAAGACTTCACCCACGCAGTCAGAATTTAAACTCATTCATTGCTTTCCATCACTGCAGTCCTGCCTGCCCTGCTAGAAAAGGTGTTAGAAAAGTCACTACCATCAAGTTCTTCAAACATGAAGTTCTGACACAATGACAACTGGTGCACTGGGACAAAGAGTCAGAGAACAGAGCTCAGCTGTGAACTTTTTCATAATGAGCAGAGGTCCTAAGGTGAACAACACCAGGAAATGTTTTATTAATGTTAAGTAGCTTGACTCCAGAATCACCAAAGTTATACTGACTTCAGTGACTCTCTAAGTGCCCCAAAGAAAGACTCATATATGACTGCTGTCAAGTGATTGCTTTGTGAATGTTGGCTGAAACACAAGGCTTGGTAAGTGTGATGAGACCTTAGATCCTCTTAGCCACAGAGTTGTGATCAGTGCAATTATAGAAAAGGCTGTAATGAAGTTAGACTCCAGATATATTTGCCTCAGACCCTGATATTCTGAAATGTACCCTTTTGAAGAACAGTCAAAACTACACACCCATGGAAGTAAAAAACTCCATACTTTGGCTGAGACAGTTTTGAGATCTTCACTCTCACATTAGGCCACCTTCTGAGGAAAAAGGCTGCACAGAGATCCCATTTTTCTCCTGATGCTCCATGCTGTCCTTGCACAGCTGCTTGCATTGCAGGTGAAATGCACCTGTGAACTGCTGAGAATGAGCATGTTTTCCTCCAGGAAAGAGCCACACATGAAGATAAAAGTCAGCCCTGAATGGAAACAAGAAGATGAGACAGAAGAAATACAGTGCATCCCTGGAGAGGAACGTGCAGCTCCAGCACATGCATCCAGGTGCTGGCAGTCCTGCACAGCGAGATGTAACTCACATCTCTGGAATCCCGGGCTGGAATTTGCTCTGGGATATGTCACTGGCCCGGTGTGCCTGGCTGGCTGGTAGCCACGGGAGAGCAATGCCTTCTGGCAACTCAGAGCAGAGTGATCATGCTTCAGGCAACAAAGTCCTCACCAGAGTGCTCCCAAGAGTAACAACAGCTAAGGGTAGATAGGATTGGACGTTTTCCAAACTATCTGGAGCAAGTGAGCCTCTTAAGTCAGGCCTGCTAGTGCTCTGGTTATAATCTGGAACAAATAGAAAGGTGTCTGTATTCTGGAGTAGATATTAATAATTAATTACTACAGTGTATGATTGCTTGGACCAAATAAGGATCCTAATACTTCCTCTGCATTTTTGACTTTCTTATCTCAATCATCTCCTAATGTGAGGGGGTGTAGGCCAACACATAAAGTGTCTAGCAGCTGCAGCTTACCTGCCCTTTCTGTATTTATGAATCTACCTTAATAATAAAGAGATGGTAGCTGTTTTCCCACCCTACCTGGCACCAAAATGGCTGTGTGTTCCAGCCTCACAGGTATTAGTGTTGATGCCCATTTTAGTGGAATTTTACTTTGCTGTGTGCACCAGTCCAACTAAATTTATCCCGCACGGCCTGGTAACAGCCAGTGTTTCCAGAGGGCATGCAGAGACTGGGACTTCGGTAAGAAGAACCTGCTTCTTTGTTTGCCATTTGTATTTGGTAAAATACATCTAAATCCTTCTCAAACACAGTTTGCCTGACTAAAGCAGCATCCCACATGCAACTCATAACTACCCGTCTTAAAAATATTCTAGCAATTACATATTTACAGAGGGAAACAGGCTATATTTTCTCAAGAGACAGAAATGCTGGTTTAATTTGTAGAAATGATCAGGGAAATTGTTCTTCATGAAATTTCGTTTCCTCAAGTGGACCAATAGCAGAAGATCATACTTCTGTGTTCAGATCCACAAGAAAAGTGTAAGTTGTATTTTACATTTCCTCCAGCTGAAGTTTAAAAATTAGCTAAGATCAATTGTCATTATTTAGCTCTACATTTTCTAAAATCTCTGTTCTTGGAGTTTTGGGTGGGATTTTAATTGTGGGTTTTTGTTTGTTTGTTTGGATTTTTTTAATACAGATGTAGTTTAATGAACAGAAAACTATTAGTGTCATCTGTACAGAAAGATAAAAGAATATAGAATTTCAAAATACCGTGCAGGCAGTGTTGAATATGAGCTCTTTAGCTGTTGAATAAGGGATCCAGTGTTGGGCTTACGTACCAACTTGTATAATTAATTCTATCCCTGCATCTCTGTTCACCTACCAGAAAATTAGTACAATGTGCTTCAGACTGTAGGAGAAAAGAGGGAATTGATGTTTTCAAAGTGTTCTGACATCCTTTGGTGAGATTAAAAACCTGATGATTTGCACACTTATTGACAAATCAGAAAATTGCCCTTCATTACCACGATGATGAAAATCTAACCATCATGTAGCTCACTATCAAAACCTGAAGTCTGCAAAGCTGCAGAAGTATTTTTAAAACTGCTTTATAAAAACCACTTCACCTAGATACCGTGAGAGATCATTCTTTGACAAAGGCTTAGCACTTACAGAGAAATCTAGTAAAACACGGAGAGAGAGGGGGAGTACTTTGAATGTATTTTGAAGTTTATTTTTCTTAATAATTTTTAGGTCCAAAGCATTGTACATAACCAAGAAGTGCATGGCACTGAGTTCATCACTTTGGGTAGCACAGCTCAAAGAGGGCCAAGGAGATTACTGATACACTTCTGCACAGAGTATGTAACATCCACTGGTAACACATCCATTGGGTAGCAATCTGTGGACACATAACATCTACAACATCTTCAGCTATGTTGAGTGTAGTCTGTTGTGTATATACAAAATCAGAAAAATATATTCCTTCTTGCTTATATACAGTATATAACATGAGAATAAAATCTGGAATGGTTTGCAGTAACTTAGATGAGACCAGACTTTCATGATTCAGAGCTTTAGAAACACCTCCTCAGCATCGTTTGTCTTGGACCATTGTGATAAAGAAGTTGCAGAAGGAAAGCAAGCTTTCTGGACAGTATTCCTCAGCCACCTTTTTCTGGTCAATGTAATCTACATCTTCGATACAGTCTTGAGGTCTGTGTTCTACCTTATTTTCAGTCACAGAGGCATCTGCTGGAGTCTGAACAACTTCTTTTGTGTGATGCATTGTGTTCTCTTTGGCAGGACTCACTGCTGTTAGTAGGCTTGAGTGAGTCAACCTGAGGTGAGCACTTCGTGGGCCTTTCCTACATAATTTAGATTTTAGTACACTTTTGGGGTCTTGACAGATCTGCTTCTGCTTCTTTAGGGATCGGGAGACTTGTTTCCAGTAGGATTTCTGGTTTGCTGCGTACTGTGCACAGCTGGAAGGGTCTCCAGAGAATTCACACCAGAACTCACTGTCACCGTGCTTGCACTGTACGTGCACAGTTACAGCATTTGTGTCTGTCACTGACCAGGTGCACTCAGCATTTTCTTTGGTTTCAAACTTGCCTTTAGGAGATGATTTTCCTCCTTTTGACTTCTGCCCTTTTTCGTTTCCTTGGTTAGGTTCTTTTTGGTTTTTTCTACCATGTTCTATGCCTTGCCTTCCCTTTTTTCTTTCTTCCTGTCTTTCACAGTTGGCTAGTAGCAGCTGGGAGACCAGCACCAACACACAAAGGAGTCCAAAGCTTTTGATCCTCATGGTCTCTGTTCTGCTTGTTATCTGCCTTCAAAACAAACAAACAAACGAAAAGATAAAAACATTTTCACTTAATGCTGGATTACATTTGACAGTTGAAGTTTTTCAGGCATGGCATTGCACTGCTCTTTGATACCCATTAAAGTAATGCTATCAGCAAAATTATCTGTCCCTTGTGTAAATAGTACCCGGTTTAACTACCATTATGAATTATCCTTGTAAGTAGCTGTGGAGTAACTTTTGGTTACTCAGTTATCTATGCAATGGGGAACAGAAGAATCACTGCCAGGACAGGCTACTGCCCAGTGACTGAGGTACCTTAATTAAAATCTTTTCTGCAGCCAGAGAAGGAGTTTGAACCTGGGATTTGCCAATTTCAGACGGATATCTTAAGTTATAACAATAAGGCAGTTGCTCCCACATATCCCATTTTGCAAAATGACCCGTAATCATTTTTGACTCCAACCTCTGATTATTCTTCAAAAATATGCCAGACAGAAAAGAAACCTTTTGGTTCAAGTTGAGTAAATCTATTTTGTAGACATCCTGAAAATCATTGTAATTCACTCGTTATGCCAATATTTCAAACTTGCTTTGAAAAAAAGTTACGGTAGTCTTTCCAGACATCAAAAAGTAACTATTTTCCACCTTGACTGCTAAACAAACAGAATTAACTTTTTGCTTTTGAAGATAACCTGGGGTGTACTGGGCTGTGTTTAAAGCCACCAAATTCCACAGATAAATGTGCAACTTCAGTTTTGAAATATAGCTAGTTAGCAAATTATTATCAAGCTGATCCCTGCATCTGCAGAGCAGGCTTATTTCTGTAGGTGTTTGTCTTTATAAAGCAGCTTTCAGAATCAGAGAGGGGTTTAAATCTGGAATTATGATGATTAAATCCCTAAATGTATTTTTAGATGTTTCCAACATAGTAATTTCTGTAGCCAAGATTTGTGTTCGAAAGCAGAAATTCATGTGCAGTCACGTTAATAAGGAATCTATTTCAACATCCAGTTACCTGCAAATATCTTTAGTTACAGAAGTTTAGAATGTAGAATACACAGGTAGCAGCTTATGTGAGCAGGCCCTACTTAGTTCTTACTTGACTTGCTTCATGCCTTATCCTATACACAAATCCTCACTCCATAAACCCCTGTTTAGGGAACCTCATATGGTATTTACAGTTCTGTTGCAAACGCAGCAAATAACAACATGAAAATGAATAAAGATTTGACAGTAACCTTCTGCTGCAAGTGGAACTGTGCAAAAGTAAGATAAGTAAAATACATACCTTGCACAGGGCTCGGAGACACCCAAACGCAACTCCTGATGCAATTCCCCTCTTTCAAAAGAGTCGGAGCTCGGAGCTTGTTGGAAGAGCAGCGCGGTGTTTATAAAGGCGGGGACACACCTTCAGGTCTCCAGTAAGACTGTTACAACACAATAGGATACTTCAGTGCCATGTTCACTTACCTCTGACACACCTCCTTGGAAAAGTGCCAGTTCTCATTCTCAGTACAAAAAAAAGCCCCGCTGTGGGGGTGACAAGGTGTGCTTGCGTAATTTAGGTGTTTCTTTAGCCAAGTCCTTTCCTCCTCATAAACAATGATAAGAACTTCATCAGATCATGAGCTTCTCTAAAATGTCTTTTACCAGCTATTGAGGGATGTATCCCGCAATGCCCTCAACATGTTGCACTATCATTGTGTTTAGCAGAATTTGATGATGATAATGAAAACAGTTCCACAAAGAATTTCAAAGTTACCTTTAGAACTTTTTGTTACCCTGTGTCACAAAAAAGGTGTTGAAGAACTTTTAAAACCCAAAATAAGTAACTATTTAAGTAGCAAGTAATATCAATCCAGAGGAGGGCCACTAAGTTGATCAGAAGGCAGGAGCACCTCTCCTCTGAGGCAGGTGACTCAGCCTGGAGAAGAGAAGGCTCCAGCGAGATTTTGCAGCAGCCTTTCAGTACCTAAAGACTACAAGAGAGCCAGAGAGCGACTTTGTACAAGGCATGTAATGATAGGAGAGGGGTGATGGCTTTAAACCGAAAGAGGTTAGGATTAGATGAAATATGAGGAAGAAATTTTTTATGGTGAGGGTGGTGAGACACTGGATAGGTTACCCTGAGAGGTTGTGGACTTCCCATCCCTGGAAATGTTCAGGGTCAGTCTGGATGGGGCTCTGAGCAAACTGGTCTAGTGGAAGTTTCCCTGTCCATGCCAGTGGGTTGGAGCTAGATGATATTTATGGTCCCTTCCGATCCAAACCATTCTAGGATTCTCTGATTCTATGACTGCATTTAGGATAGTGTTCATTATAGTGAGATGGTCATAACCATGACACTCAGAAACAAATTCGAGCTCCTGCAGAATTAGTGACAGAGAGGTCTAAGGTTCAGCTGCACAGCAATGATCGATGTTCCTCCCTCTCTGCCAGCTTTTGTGTGTGTAAAGAAGTGGGTTACATAATGAGTGCTCATTATGGGACCAGAGTGAAAGAAAAAGCATTAGTTAAATATAAAAACACATTCAGAGCTGTGGATTGGCATCCCTCTTTGTAGCTTGGTTGCTTCTGAAGAAGCTTCTTGGTTTTACTGAAGAAATGTGAGGCGTTAGTTGTATATGCTTGGGAAGTACCAGAATAAAAGAGGGATGCAAGAAGAGAGAAAAGCAGAAGCTGGTCTAAGATACAGGCAGGTATTCCTCTTTGGCTCTTTCCCATACAATATAAATGGAATGATACAAAGGGACAGAGCTATAGGCAAGGCATTTCCTGGACTCGTTTGGCAATGAGGAGACTGTTAACTCTCTGTAAAAAAATCAGAAACAAAAAATAGGAAGAAAAAGTGCAATTCTGCAATATGTGCAGGACAGAAATGAGGAGAATGGGATGCACTTACTTGAAATCCAAAGGGTTTGATCTGTATATCAGGACTATCTCCTAATCTATGCATGTGCAGCTACCTTTGATGCTTTTTGATCAAGTTCAGCCATCAGATCTGCCTTGTGCACCTTTAATTGGCATGAGCGTGTATGAAACTATTTGCAGCAGTCCAGTAAATGTGAAAGATTTGTAGTTAGAGCTGGCAAGGGATAATGAATTAGGGGCAGGAATGACTCAGGGATCAGAAAATATATGATAACATGTCAGGCTGGAAGGGAATCAGAGAAGTAGGACAATGTAAGAGGTAAGTAAGGGAGGCTCTGTCATGCTCAGGAATCCTAAACTTATACCACCTAGTGGCATAGTACCATCTGAAGTATTTAGTATTTAGCAGGGATCCTCAAAACTGTGCAGCTGTTTTAGCGGGGCTATGTGCTGTAGCTAATGAGCCTCTCATCAGGGCTAATTACTCTGGAGACAGCATAAAGCCAATGGGCTATGCTACCCTCATGTTCTGGTACTAATTTAGGTACAGTTTTAACATGCCTGATTGCTTGGGTAAACATATTATAAATTGATTTTTTTTGACAAATGAGGGTATAGGTTCATCTGTAGGAGCTTTGAGCAAGCTGCTCTTTTGGCAAGGAACTGCCAAAGCCAAAAACCTCATCAAACCATCAAGACATCCTTCCTACTGTGGCTGATCAATGTCTCCAGATAGGTAAGAGAGGAAGGTTACAAGTGTATAAGGAACCACGGGAAATGAGACAAGGTTTACAGAAAGGAGCTGTGTGTTCCTGTCCCAGCTCTGTCCCAGACTTTCTCGGAGATAATCACTAGGAGATGCCAGATGTTCTTCACCCAGAAAGGGAATTTTCTTGCAGATGAAGTTGCTATGATTTTTTTGTCAGTGTTTACAAAATGCCATTTATTGGTGAAACCAACCACAAGGTCTTAAAAATATTTAAGAACTCCACCATTCATCCATTCCAAAACTGCCTGTTTTGATGGCTGTGACAAGCAAAATAAGTTTCAATGTCAACCTCAGTTCAGCTGCCCCATCGTTGATAGGACATAACAGCCTAGTCCTACTACCTCATAAAAATGGGAGAGGACAGGCAGAGAAAAGGCTGCACAAGTAAAGATCTGCTTTCTGCTGCTTTGGCACTCCCTCCTCAAGGTTGTGGCAAGCTGGACATGTCAGCTCCTCCTGTCTTTAGTGTGCAGAAGCTTCTGTAGAGAATTCTGCAGTCAAGTGTTTGTTGACACAGGAGCTATCATCTTTGAGATAATCTGTCTTGAGCCAGCTGGAACTCTAGCCTGACATGCTTAGATGATCTCAAAATCTCAGTAAATCAAGATTTACTTATTTAGGTGTATAAAAGACAGCCTTAGCCTATGGAGGTTGGTCTGGACATCAGGCAGTTTTATTCCTATGCCCTCAGAACACCTTTTTGGTTTGTTTTTTCATTAGATATGAACTTATGTTTTGTGGATGCCTTCTACTGACCTGGGCATATAGTACATATTCATCCTGTGCCCCAGAAATCCTTCTGGGAGCTGTCCTATCAGGTGATCAGAACAGTCACTTTCTTCAACTTTCAACTTGAAAAGAAAGTGCACAAAATTAAAATACGAGCTCAATTTCTTAGGTGCTTAATTAGCACCTTAATTGACAACAAAATGTTGCTGCAAAAATCTGTTTATGATATAATTTCCAAGAAAGCATTTTTTTTATTTCTGTCATGCATGTTTTAGAGTACACCTTAGTTGTGTCCTTTGCTGAGATGAAATGCTGTTTGCTTGTAAACTGCAAGCACAGTTGCCAAAGAACAAACAGTGCAGAAAATTCATCAAAAGACAATTTGATCCATGCAACAAATGGCAAACCTGAACAGCTACTTTGGCAAGGTAGAATTTATGGAGAGATGTTTAGTTATTAAAATAGAAAGGCATTGGAAAAAATTGGCAACACTAGTAAATAAAGGTAATCATTGAGAATTACAAACATGGGTACCCAAATCCCAGTGTAAATTTTGTATGGAAAATCTCAGTCCAGAGATACTCCTGTACCCTTTGACTGAAACTTCGGACAGGAAATTAGCATCATTAATTTTTCATCAGAACTGTATAATTAAATGTAGTCAGTGTCTTTCTGCTGTTTAAGCAAAGAGAAGAAGAGGTTTTATCCTTATTCCTAGCTATGATTCATCAGTATGGAAGAAGCATAGTATTTTCTCAGTTCTTATTGCTGCTTAAATATTATCCACATATATGTATTTTTTATATAGGAAATTATTATCCTTTATACTACTAGTTGCACTAGTGTATTATTTGCAAACTGCAGTTTCTTGTGGTGTCGTCTCTGTGACATCGTGAGGCTCCTGTTCATTCATAGTTTTTTCCTCACAGAATAAAAACTAAATTTTATATGACAACAGTGAGATTTTAATTTGATTTATGGATAGTAAATGATTGACTGAACTCCTCTGACCACCTACAAATGTGGCGCCATAGAATATTAGCTATTTGTCAGTCATACGTGTGGACAACAGGATGTTGTTCCCTGTGCAAATGCTCAGGCAAACTGAATTAAAATGGATCTAGCATCAGTGATGTGAAGAGCTACTTACACTTCAAATTAAGGCCCATGAATACTGCCCTGCAGCATACAAGCAATTTTTGGTGTATAGGTACACACATCATTAATACGGAATTCTTACAGTAATGAAAACAAAGTAGCCCATTCTTGTGCTGTTAACTAACAAAATATAATCAGGCACAGGCTGTAGGTGCTCATCATTTCACTGGGAATACCTGCTGAAAAATTAAGTGTGTTAATTAACAGATGTGTCAGTCACACCTCTGCCTCCCAGGGCAATAACCTTTTTATTGTGACTGTGGGCTCTGCTCTGTCACGGCATTCCCATCCCTAGGTAAACAAGGTTCTGGCAAGGAACTCGTAACTTGATTTCCTTCTTGATTGTGTGAGTCAAGGATTTAGAAAAGATGGTAAGCCAACAGCCCTAAGTGCTGCAACCCTTTTACACAGCAACAAAACACTTGTCACTCAGGCAGTGACACCGCTGCCACTCTTCTGCATCTCACCGCCTGTGCCCAACACTTCAGAAAAATATTCCATAGCCTACTGGCCTTTCTCTGGAGAAGGCTGGTTAATTTAAAATGTAATGATGGTTTCAGTGCACTGAGAGCTGCTAATTAATTATTCTACATGGAGGCACAATCATTTGAAAGAAGTCAAGACAAGCTCATCAGTTAAAATTTTTCAGTTACTTCTGACCTGGGGTTAAATTCAGATTAGTTAAATAAATATGAAAAAAAGGCATCAGATTGTCTCTTCATCGAGTCTTTACCACTGTCCAATTATTTCAAAAGCTGGCCAAAACTTACAATTGAATTTGGCAGAACAGCATCCAAATGAAAACTAATATCACGAAACCCAAATAAAAAGAAACAAACACTAGTTAATTCAAACAAGTGTTAACTGTAAGTTAATCACAGAACAACAGAAACCATATGACTGCTTTATACTTAGAGCTAATAATAAAAGAGCACTTTACAAGATTAAATAGTAAGGTTATTTTCTAGCAAACTCCAGTTCATGCAGAGGTTCACATTAGCATTTAAGAACTAAATTCCTGAAACATTAGTAAATTGAGTGAACACTGCTGCTTCATACAGCAGTGGTTGTTCCTAAGTAATACTAACAGCTTAATCATTTTATCCATCATGTGCAGGTCTAGTATTACTGTTTACCTTCTTCATCTATGAAGTCAGTAGTTTTTACTTGCAGTGTTTGTTTATCTACTTGATGCATTATGTAGGCAACATTTTGATTTTAAAATCCTGAAATTCATTACTGCCAAGGCTCTGTTGAGCAGAGGTTCAGGCCTCTTGGCTCCCAGGTCACACGTGGCAGTCAGCAGCTGTTATCTGTTACTGACCTGCTCACTGAACGCTGTCATGTGCAGCTGGAAAAGGCAGAGTTTGCTTTCAGACCTGCAGAGCATTGCTTTAACTCTGTAGGCAAGGACAGCTGTGTTTTCCCAAAATATAAGTGGTTTTAATTAAGTCAAGCAGATCGAAGCCTGTGATGGAGCATGACCATTAGGAATGTTTCTGAAATAATGAGGAAATCCCACTTGTTAATGAGATAATACAGAACAAAAAACCACATATAATACAGAAGACCCAAAATTTTGATGCTAAATGGAGTTTACATTTTCATACTAAATGGAGTTTACATTTTCATGCTAAATGGAGAGTCTTTTGTCTAGGCGGGAGAAGGCTATCTGAATTCAAACAAGGGAAATTTGAGATGTCTCCTCTCCCTGAATTTTATTGTGAAAGTGTGTCAGACTGACCTTACAGGAAGTTTGCCTTGACTTTGAAACAATTCAAAGAAGTATAAATATTTGCCATTAAATAAACATGATTACCCTCTTTTATACAGGATGTTAAATGTTGATGCCATGATAAAAATGATTGTTAGTGTACAAGACAAGAGTTGGTGGTAAACATATCCAAATCTAAGCAGGCCATAAGATTTTGATTGCTTCTGATAATGCTACAGGATCACCAAATAAGAGATAGTATTTGGCAGATAAAAAAACCACAACTGTTTTTTCTTCTTCTGTAGGATTTATCTGTCATGGAATACAGGGGGTACGTTTAATAAAAGAAGAAAAAAATCTCAGAAGAAAAATAACATGAAATAAAGGGATACTAGATTGAAATGTGTTTCATAGTGATTTTTTCAATCTCAAGAAGAACTTATCCTCAAAACCTGGATTTATATATTTTCATTTACTTTTGGCTCTAATACAAGTTAATCACTTCTCTACCTTAAACTAAAGATTCTCCAAGAACAGTCATTTCAAAGTCCTGTGGTTTTATTTGAGCAGGGTGGCTGCTAGATTTATTAGCATAGATTCAGGATATTCAGGACATGCTCAAGTTGGTTTGGCAGCCAGGGGAAACAGCTATTGACTAATTGCTGTCTTGGTCTGCTAAGATTTTCATAGCTTAGAGCAATGCAAGAGCCTGTCTGTCTGACCAGAAAAGCTTCAGAAATACAATCACAAAAAGGATGGGTCTCTTACAGAGAGATAAAGTGGGTAAAATAACAAAAAAGATGCCATTGTAAATTACTGACTGCCCTGAGTCTGCTCAGGGTAATTGCAAGTCATGCAAAACTATGAGAAGACAGAAATGGACATATTACATGAAATCACCAGACAGTATGGCTAGAACACGAGGGATTGTCTTGCTTGCCACAAGCACTGAGCCTGATGCTCCAAACTCTTTCAGCTGTCATGAGTGCCTGAGCTCCCTTTAAAGCACTGCAGTGAAAAAGTCCCCATATGCTTTGCCAGCTGAAGAGCAGAAGAATGTTTTTGCATTAAGACAATACTTACAGAGTTACTTCGGGAGGATGAAGAAATGAGATTCAGCCCTCTCCTAGTTGTAATCTGCCTTCTCATAAAAGTTAGACTTATTTTTCTTAGTGGGAATTTTAAATGACTTAGGTATTTGTTTTAGGGTTTTTTTTCTGATGTAACTGGTCAGTACTGAATTACTTCATGTAGACACAGCAGGAATACTAATTGATCCTGCCTAGGTGAAGGGAACCAAGATCAGCAAAGGGTTATAGTATGGAATATTTAAAATACTGACTAGATCAGTGGTGAAATTCTTCCATGCAATGATGTTGTTGCAAAATGTCACAGGATCAACATGAATGGAGTTGAAGACGGAGTCTGTATGGGCCAAGATGTGATGTATTAGAAAGACACCCTTTCCTAGCTGCTGACCACTACTTTTGAGGTTGTGTCCGGGTTGCTGCAAACCACACGTGGTCTGATCCTTTTGCTTTCAGAAATAAAAGCAGCTTGGATTTCCTTTCTAGTTTTTCTTTAATGCAGTCCTGGTCAGAATACATGGACTTTCAAAAGTCTGGTAATTATATCAGTGATAGCTCTGGTCTTCATCTACTCTCATGACCCTTTCCGTAAAGCTTAAGTATGTAAATAAATTAAGCTGTATCAATGAATATACATGTGCATCTATATACAGCTGATAGTATAATATAATATAATATAATATAATATAATATAATATAATATAATAATTTCTTTCTTTCTGTTATAGTCATTAATATTAGGGGTTTTATTTGTATATTTGTTGAAAAGAGTGGTGCATATTCCATGTGGAGAGAAAAGAATGGATGGTTCCACCTTGACTAGGAAACTATACTGCATAAACCCTCGTGAGTTTATCAGTGCCTGATGAAGTTATGTGAAGTTTAACACCGGTTCCAAGCACAGCAAGATGTTTGTAGCCCATGCTAAGGAATAAACATTCATTTCATGCACACTTTTGAAGTACAGTGGGAAAATGGAAACAGGAACCGAGAAATTGTTCCGGGAAAAGTAAACCAGGAAAGAGGAATGGAAAACCAGGGACTTTGTGGTGTAGGAGACTGTGCTGGGTCTGGCTGGGATGGATTTAGCTTTTTATAGCAGCCCATATGGTGCTGCGTTTAAACTTGTGACTAGAACAGTGCTAATAACACACCCGTGTTTTAGCTGTCACTAAACTGCACAAAGGCCTTCTCTGTTTCTCACTGTGCCCCCTCTCCAGCAAGGAGAGATGGGGAAGGAACACAGCCAGGACAGCTGACCCCAGCTGACCCCAGGGATATTCCATACTGTATGACGTTGCACACAGCAGTAAAACTGGGGGCTGTCCTTCAGGAGTAACGCCTGCTTGGAGACTTTCTGGGCACCAGCCTGCTTGGGGGAGGTGTAAAGTAAATGTCTTTGCATCACTTGCTGTTGTTTCTCTCCTTTTCCCTTTACTTATTAAGATGCATTAATCTCTACCCACATTCTTTCCTCTCCATTTCTCTCCCAGTTCTCTCCTTCATCCCTCTGGAGAGAGGGAGTGAGTGGCTGTTGGGAAGCTTCACTGGTGCCTGGGGTCACCCACCACGGAGACTTCAATACTACAGATAACTAACAGGAATTTTTATTTCAATGGATTCCAGATGAAAAGGAACCAATACTGAGCTCACTCCCAGGATTTTTGTCACTACAAATATTGATGTCCAAGCTACACTGACACTGCCTTTGCTCCTAAACCACAGCAGTTATCCCAGGAAAGACAAGAAGAAGGTGCAGCCACAGTTGTGACAACTATTTTGCTGAGTTAGATTATTACTTCTTTTTTTGAAGAAGCTATTTCAGCTACATAGAAAAAGTGGTCTTGGGCTAACACAAGCCATGCCTCCACACGGCATGACAACCTCCAAGTGTGACCTATCCACTGACAGGATTAGCCATAAAGTTTATCCTCCATGATCCTTGGGTTATCCTTCAAAGTTAGTACAAGCTGTGAGGCTCCAGAGCTCCCATCTGGAAGGGGCTCTGAAAACTCCTGCTGAAAGCCTCAGCAAGTCAGAAAGATGACTCTAAAGGTCTGCATTTCACAGCTGCTGTGTGGGCTGGCAGCAACTCAGCATTTCCATCTGACACAACTCTCTGAAGGCACAGAGAAAGAACAAAGGAAATGGACAAATCTTATTTGCTGTTTTAATTTCAGTGATCTCAGCAGGTTCAGATATGTAGTGAATAGAAGCCACTAACAAAGTAAAAAAGTTTCCTGATCCATCTTTCCAGGTTCTAGTGCAACTTGTTATGGTTAGCAAAGGCTGAAAGGATGCACATACCTCAGCATTTATGATAGATTTGGGGGTTGCTCGGTTAACCTAGAGAAGATAGGATGTCTCTGAAGTGTTTTTTCTTGGATCATTTCTAACTCTACAGCTCCTCCATGTGGAGATAACAAACAGACAAGAAATTAAGAATCCTAAACACCAGGTACTAATACTTTTTTTCATAATGGGTTTGCAGAGAATTAGCAATATTCTGAATATTTTGGATATTTTTAGAAGTTTCATTCCTGTTCAGCCAGAACTTTTCTGAAAATGGGTGAAAAGCAGTGCATCAGAATGTCACTGCTGAAGGTGCAGCATTACAATTCCAATTCTAGTTTAAATTACCGCTTCTGCCTCTGATATCACATGAATTGCACCAAGTTATCTTTCACTCATTTTTATTTCTATTTGTTCCTCTGTGCCTGTAGAGGAATCTCACATCTATGTCCTACTTCATGCCATCAGGAGATTCAGGGATTTTTCTCCTGTATGTGGGTAAAGAGGACCTAAGTCCTTGTTAATGGAGCTGCTGGTTGAGAACAGGGCTGAAAGCTGTATCCATTAAAGAACAGGCTTCCCACAACCTCTTCCCACATTGCCCACCAACAACCTTCAGAAACTGAGTCCTAGACTATTTAACACAAGCTTTAATTACTAGATAGTGGATATTATCTGTGTATTATTGATGGCACCATCCAAATGACTTCAGGTTCTGCAGAGGGATCTGGAAAGACTGGATCAGGGGGCCCGAGGCCAGTTGTGTGGGGTTCAATGAGGCCAAGGGCCAGGTCCTGCACTTGAGTCACAACAACCCCATGCAGTGCTACAGGCTGGGGCAGAGTGTCTGGAAAGCCGCCCAGCAGAAAATGATCTGCAGGTGGTGTTTGACAGTGACTGAGCATGAGCCAGTGTGTGTGCCCAGGTGGCCAAGAAGGCCAATGGCACCTGGCCTGTGTCAGCAATAGTGGCCAGCAGGAACAGGGCGGTGATTGTCCCCTGTACTCAGCACTGGTGAGACCAAACCTCAAATCCTGTGTTCAATTTTGGGCCCCTTGCTGTAAGGAAGACATTGAGGTGCTGGATGGTGTCCAGAGATGGGCAGTGGAGCTGGGGAAGGGTCTGGAGCATAAGTTCCATGAGGAGCAGCTGAGGGAGCTGGGGGTGTTTAGTCTGGAGAAAAGGAAGCTCGGGGGAGATCTTATCACTCTTTAGAACTACCTGAAAGGAAAGTGTATCCAGGTGGGGGATGGCCTCTGCTTCCAGGTAACAAGTGACAGAACAGGAGGTCATAGCCGCAAGTTCTGCCAGAGGTTTAGATTGGATATTAGGAAAAATTTCTTTACTGAAAGGTTGGTCAGGTATTGGTACAGACTGCCCAGAGAAGTGATGGAATCACCATCCTTGGAAGTGTTCAAAAGGCATGTGGATGTGGCACCTGGGGATACGGTTTAGTGGTGAACACAGTGGTGCTATGTCAGGATTTGACCTCAGATCTGAAAATAAATGGAGCTATCCAATTCCTTTTGAACACAGTATAGTTGAGCTCAGCAAAGCACCCTTAGACCTGCCTCATTTCAGCACCACTAAAAGCCTAAAACTGCTCCAAACTAGGACAAGCTGCTGACTGAAGTGTTCTGTGTAACTATGGTCTACACCAGAAAAGGGCTCAATGGCTGACCCGCTGCTGTGGTAGGGGCTGACATGGGGTGCCCTAGACAGGAACAAGAATAAAAATTATAACACTTGGACAGCTTCTGAAAGAACAAAAAGAGATTTTTAAAGGTCAACAAAATTCATGAAATGATCTCACAAAATAATTTCAAACCATAATTTATTTAAACATCACATTAAATAGAATAATTACAGATGGCAAAAGCCACTTAATTCATTGCTGTCTTTTTGCCATACAGACACTTTAAATTTTAGTTTTGGAATAATCAATGAAACCATGGCATCATCAAAGGCCCTTTCCTGTTAACTCATCAATATATTCTCTGTTGATCCAGCTACTCCAGACCAGCTGCTTAGTACTTGCACAAAGCTTTTTTAAAATATAAAAACATTGAGTAGGTTTCAAATATTATTTTTGTTCCTCTCCTTATCAGCTTTTTCTCCCTTCTCCGAATCATTGTATTTAAGGTAATGAACAGAAAGAAGTGAAGAGTAATGGTTTTAATTAAGTATAAACATAACTAAACCAGAGAAACACTGCTGCATTCACATGGGAGATTTATATTAAACTCTGTCCTGGCACACATAGGCAGGTCTGTATTCGCTGGGCACAACATATCTATTAATGGCACACTGTATACATATTAATCTGCACTTTGCAGCATGACAGATTTATGTTTGGAAGAACAGATATGCAGGCAGATACAATCACGAGCAGCAAGACCTGAGAAAGTGATGGTTTGCAGGGCAGTGCTGTGTCCATGTGCACGAGCCCTGATGACAGACACAGCCACACTGTGGGACAGGCTGGCTCTGCCTGGGAGCCCTCTCTGCACGTTCAAGGCCTAAAGCTGGGGCATGTGAGGGACAGGCTTTGTTCCCGTGAGTGTACTCATCTAGCAGAATTACAAAACTGTGTGTTAAATTTTTGCTTCTGCTTAAATACACACGTAGAACTGTTTAACATGCAGTTTCTGCCGACACATCTGCTGTCAGAGGCTCCCTTACATGTCTCCCTTTCCTAACCTTTTAAAGACTAATAATGATACGTCTATGTCACACAGATGCAAGAAGCCACGTTTATATTTTTTTCTTTAAATATCCTGAATGTACAAATAGAAGGGAATGTGGAAATAAAATGCATTACAATCTTAAACAATATCTACAACTGAGAAATTTCTAGCTGAGAACAGTATTCTGTTGCATTCAGTTTTCCTTTCCAGGTCTATGGGCTGACAAGTGGTGCACTCACAAAACCTGCTGTAGAAAGCACACTAGCAATTAAAATATTATAAGTGTCTTTATATGGCAAGAAGTATTTTATAATAAATTTTATATAATGTAGAAGAAACACAGACATTAAAAATTAATTACCTGAGGATGTCCTTTTCAAGTGGGATTTCTTCCTGTCTCTCAGATATTTACAATGTGCCTTTCTTCTCACAGATGGTAAAGTCAGTCAGTTTTCTACACTGCTTTCTAGTCCAAGACAGTTGACTTTTCTTCGCTCAAGCCCTTGACTTTTCTTTACTCATGTAAATTATGCTGTAGCTGCGAGGTAGTCATATACTACTCTTTGCTATTTGAGTTAAACTAAAATGTAGATGTTTAAAAAGAGCCATGATATACCCAGAAGAATGATTCTTTTGGTGGTAAAGATTAAAAGTAATCTTCAATTTTGGATCCTGTGTTTTTTCAAAGTCAGAAACACTTATGACACAATCCTCCACCCAAAAAAATAAAGAAGAAAAAAGAAAAAAAAAAAAGGGCGATTAATAGTGAGGAAGAAAAAAATGTGCTTGTTTCTTCAAATCATGATTGTTTCTCTTGTGCTTCAAATGAAGTATGTTTCTGCCAAAGAACACTGCTGCTGCTGAGGTGAAATATGTAGAGTTCTATAAAAAGTTTTATAGTTCCCTAAGGCAAAGGGAAATGGTGTTTCTGATTTCTTTCAGCTGCTGACTTACCCTGAGCTGAGAAGATGTCCAGATGCCATGTGATCAGTATGAAGCAAAATCAAAGGATACTGAACTAATTCCAACTACGCAAAAGATTTCAGGCCCAAGAAGGCAGGGGAGACACATGATTGCAGGTGATGTTCTGTGCTGCTGTGGTTCAATGGCTCTTACCCCTCCTTGTCTGGAGGGGTATACCATGAAAAATACTTCCTGTCCCTCCTGGAGTAGCTTGCCTTCGTGGCAGACACCGTGTGGATTTGTACCGATGGGCTTTAACAACAGATCTTGGAGCATCTCTCTGATGAGAGGCGGTGGTATGGGATGGGTCATGGGAGACAGCAGTATTTGGGCAAGGTCTTGGGGAAAGACAGATATCTTGTTCTGAAAAACCCCATCTCCACCTGCTCTGGCATCCACCTTTGGGGCAAACCCACCTGCCCATGGCCCAAGTTCACCAACTTGGAAGACATTGGTGTCTCTCCTGCTGTGTCTCTTGGTGTCTCTTGAAAGACATTGGTGTCTCTCCTGCTGTAGCCCCCACCCTCCAGCAGGGTCCTGCCAGCCACCCCTGCCCTGAGCACAGCTGCTCCCAAACAGTCCCTGCAGAACAGCCAGAATCCAACACCTGGCAGCAAACCCCCATCTTCAGCACCGTTCAGCACCCCAGAGCCACGGCCCGACCCCAGCACTGCAGCAGGGCCCCACAGCACACCAGGAGCAGCCCCCAGGGCTGGCACGGCCGCTCTCTCCCGGGCCAGGCAGCTTGCTCCAGAAGAACCCTCCTGGAGGCCATGTGAATTCCCCCCATGCAAAAAACAGGTGCTGCTCAAACACTTGGGCTTCAGCTTCATTTGTGCCGTCTGAGGCACCAAACAGACATGACGGGCTCAGGTGAGGTTTTCTGCACACAGATGTGGAAATCCTACTCCGTGGTCCTACTCCTGTCACTGTCCCACATTGACCACATTATTCTGAGGGCATCAGATAACCTTCCCCAGCTGCAAACACACATTTGTGGATTCCCATGTTAAATTTTTGGAGTATAGAAGACAGGGGGTCATCTCAGTACCTTGATGAGAGCACCCATGTGGTCTGCACATGCCTTGGAGCAGGGTGAGAAGGGAGGATGGGGGCAGCACTCCTGTCCTCCTATTGGGCTGGTTGGCAGAGGAAATGGAGAGGTCAGTGCCTGAATTTTGCTCACCATTTCCTTCATTGGGAAGCTTCTAGCCCACTTCAGTTCCTAACCACGTTCTTTATTACAGCTGCATTTGTTGGAGGGCCCTCACATTACACCAGTAAGACAAATAAAGGGGCAACCAGTGTCACTACCGGCACAGTAATTTTTACAGGCCACAGCAGTAGCGACAGAGTGGTGCAGGGTTTTTTACGTCTGCAGCCAGCAGAATCTAAAAGGACACCTCTGTTTCCCTTCCTGACTACAATCATTGTGAGTCCCAGGGCAGCAGGAGCCACCGTGGGAAGGATGCCTGCAGAGAGCAGTGGGTTATGCAAACAGTTTTATAACCTGCTGAGGAGGGCGGCAGGGAGGGGAACACAAACTTCCGCTCCAAATCAGACATTCCCTTAATTTTTCCCTTATTTTTATACTGTACATACAGTAGCACAGCTACTCAGGAAATCCAGACCTGGCCTCCTGCCTATCGTTCAAGCAGTTTAATTTGTATTCAAGACGGGAAAGTAAACAACATGTCCATGAGATAACACCAATGTCTTGTCATCTACCAACTGCACCTCCTCCGCTTCGAGTTCTTACTCCCGTTCCTGCATGTGTACCATATACTTTTTGTCACTGTAAAATTATCTGAGGTCTGATTAGAACAATTCTCATTTGTAAGGGGAAAAGCAGAGAACTCCAAAAAAAAAAAATCTCCTGTGCTATGTCTGACTCCTCTTCCGAGAAGAAAGCAGAGACTGGGAAAAGCAACAGCAAGAGAAACAGAAAACAGAAATTGACAACCATAAAGCTTCTACAGAAGCAAAAATGGCCATGGGTAGCTTTGGGAAATTTTAGCCTTTCCTTTGTCCTTTTATTTTTTTGGGAGAACTCTATCCCTAAAATCCATGGCATATTAACCATGACATCTACTGAAAAATCAAGAATGCAAAATATAATGCTGCAAACAATGCAATGACCAGAGAACACACCGAAGCAATTCTTTCAGAAAACACCAGAGTGCACTACTGTGTAGCTGTAGTCAATTCAGACTATGTCGCTTCAAACTTTGTCCAGTTGGTCTTGAAAAGCTCCATAGATCGAGATTCCAGAGCTGCTCTGAGGAACCCACTCCTGTGTTTATCCTCCTTAATGTTTTCCCTTTCACTTAGTCAGAACCTCACCTCTATCAATTTTTGACCAGGATCTCCTCCTATCACGCACATCAGCGAAGAGCCTGGCTCTGTATTCTCTATAGCTTTCTCATATGGATTGAGGGTCAGCTATTAGGTTCCCTCCCCAAGTCTTCCCCAGGCTGAACAAAACCCATTCCCTTGGTCTTTTCTCAAAGGAGGGTGCTCCAGTCCTGACCATCTTAATAGCCCTCCATTAGACTCAGTCCAGTCTTTTTTGGATCTTAACTATGTGTGTCAAATACATGTCCTTGCATACACAGGTTCTCCAAATGCTTCATTTTGCTTTTCTTGGAGGCTTCTCTTAGTAAAGTAGCTAATACTTGTGATGCTTCTATGGAAACCTAAACATGAGGATTCTGAGGCAGGTGGACACCTCACACTGCACTGAATTATCAGCAGAAGCAGCAGCCTGGGTATCAATGGTCTCACCTCCAGGAATCCAGACAAACTTTTTTGCCTGCTGTTCCTCTGTCAGGAAAATAAAGACGAATTCCACCTCCACTTGGACAGATTTCCTCAGGTACTTACATATACAGGACTAACTAGTTTACCTAAAAGGAATTAAACAGCAGGTTTCACTCATTCATGAGGTGCCCAAAGATTGCACTAAACTCAACACAAACACTTCTTAATTCATCCTTTCATTAATGAATAGCACTTTCATGCTCAGAAGGAAACTGAAATGTCATGATTGTAAGTTTCTGGTGCTAAACACAATTAAATGCAATGTAGCCAAGACAGTCACAGTACTGTTACACTGAAGCAGGGTATTTCAGTTAACATCCAGTTTTTAAACATTTTGAAAGCAAGATTATTATATTTAACTGACTTGCTGAGGGTGCATAGCACTGCCTAATGAAATGCAATCCGTGGCATGCATCACCTTGGTCCCAAAATCTTCACCTCTTCCTAAAATACGGTGCTTAACTATGATCCTGAGTACGTTACAAGAAGCATTTAATTAAAGGGGGGCCCTTGGTGCAAGACTTTGATTTCTGCTTTCAACAGTGAAACTTCAGGTGGTCCTTCCAGGCAGCACAGTACAGGGAGCTCTTTGCAGCAGAGCTCTGCTCTACTGAGATGAGACACAAGCTCCCTGGGAAACAGCGTGCTGCCGTGTGTGACATTTGTCCTCTGCTGAGCAGAATTAGTGATGGCCACGAATTTTAGACTGTATCAAGAGTTCCACAAAGCATCAGACAACTCTGCTGCCTTCTGAGCTGACTGCGTACACGTAGAAGAGGCCATAAAGGGGAAAATGTTCTTTCAGTGAACTGATGAAACCTCCTCTTTTCTCCTGCTAGCAGTAGGGTGGGCGACTGATTCTCCCAGACTTCTCCCAGTGCAAGGCATCGTCTCATTTTTGAGGTCATTACTGTTGAAGTGGATACTACTGCAAAATATTCACTCTGCAGAGTGGATTTTGCACCGTTTGCAACAGGAGTTTTAAAATACTTAAAAGCATACCTCAAGAAAACCCACAACCTCCCCTTAACATTGCAAACAGTTCCCTAATATCACTTTGATGCATTGTGCACGTTTGCAAATCAGACAATTATATTAATTTCTACGACAGAATTAGGTGAGTAGGTGTACTACTACATTTTTTACTCACAGCACAAGAGCCTGGCAATGGTAATTGAGATCACAAATCCACATTGGATTCATGGCAGAGAAAAATACAGCTTACACATTTTATTAGCATTCAAATGGCAGAGAAAAATACGGCTTACACATTTTATTAGCATTCAAATTACATTTCTGCCTTGTACATACAATCTTCTGCACTGATCCTGCATTCACTACTTGCTATTCTTTTCCATATCTTTCAAGAGGTTTGGAGAAAGAAAATTATTTCAAGTTTTTTGGTACAAGGCACCAAGTTTAATGACTGGGCAGTCATGTTCTGGAATTGTGTAGTGAGAATTACAAATCTGTGAGTAAAGCTGGAGAAGTACTTCAGTGAACAATACCTTGCAGAAACTTTTCAAGGCAAACACAGAGCACTATTAAATTCTACAGTATGAAGTTTTTCCAATTACATCCCCGCTGCAAAGCTCATCTGGGAACAAAAGGGATCATTATCATAAATAATAATCTGAACATAATTGTGTTGTAATCTGACAACAGGCCATTAGGTCTTGTTTTGTGTTCTGAGAAGATTTAGGCAAGTGCCCAAGTTGCCAAGGGAGTTACTTTTCAGAATATCTACTAAAACCAAACATTAATAGTACCACTAACAGGTCCTGGTAACACTGAACTCTGCAGCTGCATCACTGGTGAACATTTTTGATCTGCTATGCTCAGAAATGTATTACAACATTACTCTCTTATTTCTACAATTTTCTTCTCCTGCTGACTGAAACTCATTATTGTTATATAAACCTCATAACATTGAAAATATTAATATTCATGAAAACTTGCTCACAATGGGAAAGCAGTGACTCAGAACTGTAACTTCTCTTACACATTTTACCAACAATCTCTTAAGAAACAGTGTCAAATACTGTGACTTTATACAAACAGAACCAGCTAAAATTTCAAGAAAGCACACCAAGTACCTTTTCAAAAACCTTGTTTTTATTGTTTGCACTAACTGTATCATTATTAATAGCTTTCATCTCTAACAAACTGAAGCAAATAAGTACGCACAAAAACCTATGCAAGGTCAAGCAGATCATTGGTTACATAAATGCAGTACACCTTGGTGTGTGAAAAGCCTAGGGGCAGTTGGTTCATATTAACACTTTAAGCACAGTCACTCCAGTTTCAAGCATTTTTCAGAGCTGTTAAAAGGTTACATTTTTTCTTTAAAAAGGAAACAGCAAAAAGATTTCTAGAAATTACTCATTTTCAAACTAAAATTCTTATTTCTAAATTACTAAAATGCAGCAAGGACCCTTCTTCAGCTGTATTAACTTTGCTCTGCAAAACAAACAACAACAACAACAACAACAAAAAAAAAAAAAGAGAGAAAGAATTAGTCACTTTGCTGTATTAGGCATAAATTATCTTTAGCAGCCTAAATGCTAGCCAGCTCATACTGTACACATTCCCACTTCTTTCAAGTTTGCCAGGTTCACTCACCAGCTCCTGGCTTTCTCTCCGAGCTGGAATGGAAGTGGGTATAAAACTAATCACTTCTGCAATAAAGGGCTTTGCCTTTTTAAATGCTGGCTGAAAATCCGAGACTTATCAGACAAGTGCCTGAACGTAATCCCCTATCACCTCTACAGTAACAGACTCGCAAACCAAGACAGTCCACTTGGGTTTACTCATTTCTGCAAGGGGTTTATGAACTAATTTTTAAAATTAAAATATTTAATTAGCCTGCAGTTTTGACTAATAACCTTTATTCCCTCAGTTTCTGAATGTAGTTTGTTCTAACTGATGCATCCGGCTGGATCTGATGCATTTGTTATTTCTTAATTCCCTCGTGTAAATCCTGAAGTCAGCACAAGAAGGAAGGAGTGACAGAAGGCAAAAAATCAGCCCAATTCAAACAGAACTGAAATACCATAGGATTAACAACAGATAGGGCACACATCTCAGTAACTACTGAAGACGTCATAGGAGGCTCTAAGGGAGTCCTGAACCAATACGGATCACTGGATGTTTAAGCTGCCCAGCCCCTCAAATGCCACAAAACAGGCTTTGTAATGTTAGATTTTAGCAAGCGAGGTTAGCACCTCCCTGTCCACAGCCCTGAGAGACTCACAAAATCAAAGTACAATAGAATTACTCTAAGGTATATTCTACCGTGCTTCCAGATTAGTTTTACCTGAAGCAAATCCTTAACCCCTAAAGATGCCAATGAGGTAGGAGCAGACACCATGCAGGGATTCCCAGCAATGTTCCCGTGCCAGTTTCATTGCTTCTGTTTCATTTTCAGACCCTTGACCACGTTGGGTTGGGTCAGAGTTTTGCCCCGCTTCTCTCACAGGAATGGAAGCTTTCTGGACTGATTTTTCCTGGTTTGCTAGATCTTCTGGCTCCACACCAGCAGCTATTTGTCTCATGAGAGCCTCTGGGGGAACCTTTTGGCACATGGTGGTCTTCAATACTTCCATGGATTCACAAGCATGTGGGATCTTTCTGAGTTCCGCGGCGATCTGATTCCAGTAAATCTTTGGATTATTTCTGAAAGCACGACAGACTGATGGCTTGCCAGCGAATTCACACCAGTAGGACATGCCTTGGCTTTTGCATTCAATTCTAAGTTTCATCTCCTCATCATCGCCACTCATGGTCATTGTACAAACATCTTTGGTTTTAGTCCGAAATTTGATTTCTTCACCATTGCTTCTTTTCTTTGGCTTCAGCTTCTGTCCCAATCCTCCCATGCCACAGATCACAACTAGGAAAAGGAGAGCAAAACTCTTCATGGTGAGAGGAGCAGACCAAGATCCTTGAACAATGCGATCCAAGGAAGTGAAAGCATTAAGTAAAGGGCTGCTCGCAATTCAAAGTCTTGGGGCACAATGAAGCCTCTTTCCAGCAAAACACAGGATGTAAGGGTTGGGCTTTTTTATAAAAATAATAAATCACACTTCAGTAGGCAAGTGCCCATAATTTATAGCCTGAGGGAGTGTCGAATAACCTTGGGAGTGTGAACTCCCAAGAAGGTAACATGACAAGTCTTGTAAATGCAGTTAAATACAGAATGATAGTTGTATAACTGAGAAGCACATTCTTATTCAGGATGAACATGTCATATTTGATTTCTAACAGGTATTTTCCATTCTCCAGCTGCTTTATAGCTATCTTCATGCTAGAGCTTGTAAGACCATATCAAATTAAAAAAAGATAGAAGTGCCAAAGCAATCTCTGCAGCTACATCTGCAGATGTCCTAGTAGTTTAAGTGTCCTGGTGAAAAAGCTGATTTGTGAAGTGGGTTTGCGGTGGATTTTCACAGAAGGATGCAACTTTAGCACTTCTTTTTGTCCGCACGTGACATGCAGTTGGCATGCATGGAAGGATCAGCTGGACATTCTTTGAGCTATGGAAGCAATACATAAGCAAGAAAAGAAATAAAGTTTGAGCAAAATAAGGTATTACAGGCCTAAACATTCACCAAACATTTGGAAGTTTTATCATCATTTTCACACCACAAGTCACTTTCAGCCAGCAGAGCAAGAGAGCAGAACTGACTTATCAGAGGTCTCAGCAGCAGGGAACAGACCACAGAGCATGTCAGACAGATATTTGTGCTTCATCACCTTTTTTTTTTTAATATTTTCCTGTTCATAACAAGTGAGCTGTAAAACTGCCATAAAACAACGGCAGGAGAATGGAAATATTGTAGTGCAGAATCCTGTCCTAGCAGTTTCTGCTGCAGTAACTAAAAACAGAGCTAAGGAAAAATCCCTGTAGCTCCCTTGGCACTCAGAAGGTCATGAGGAAAAATCCCTCCCCTACTGTAGCAATCCACAGTACTTTTCTGGCTAATAAGACCCCCACTAGGCACTTCTTCCAAAGACATATATGCTACAGCCAACCTGACCTGACCAGCTCCTGGAAAGGGCTATTGGATTAAGTGTGCTTCAGCAATTGCGCAGTGCTAGAAACCCTGGGTTTAAGACTGGCCATACATAAGGTGACAGAATAGCATTTTGTGTATTTAGTCACTCACTAGGTAGTGCTAAACAAAATACCAAGGCAAAAACATTCCTTTAACACAGATGGCAAAGCAGAACAACATCAACAACAACAAAAGCTTCTTTAATAGAAGAAGGACAAGAGTCCCTTGTTGCTGGGGCAGCCCAGATAACCCCAAAGCTGCCTGCATGAAGATGTAGCCACCTGAACAGCCATTCTGGGTAACCTGAACCTTGTTCTTCCAGTCAGTGTGCCACCAAGGTCCCATGACTAAATTCCATCTGACAGAGAAAACAACCTTGTTTTCTCTTCATGCCCTCTCTATGGCTATTTTAATAACATTTTTAGCAGAGATGTCATCTCCAGCTTCTTTCAATTAGCTCCTCCTGTTGGAGGAACAAGGCACAGTGGTGTGGCTCCAGCTAAGTCTTAGGACAACAATGGCATAAGCCTACTTAAGACTTACAATTCACTCTTCTGTTGTTTTCTGAGGAGTCTTCTCACCCTTCAATCAGCCAGACAGAAGAATCTTGTTGCCCATCTCACACTTAATTTCAAGGATTTCAAACCCCTACTGCAAGCACTCAAATACCTCCTAATATTTGACAAACAAATGTATTACTTACACTTTGTTATGCACAACAGCACTAAGAATTCTTAGATTAGAAACTAAAGACATCTGTCTCTCTAGCTGTAATAATTGCTGAAGAGTCCAAAACAATTTCAAAGTTAATTTATACCAGTTTAAGATCTCTTTTAAGTTTTTCAAGTCTAATCATGAAAACAAATAAGCTACAAGGATAAGGAGAAATATCAAAGCTTGGACTCAAATATATTTATGTTACAGCTACTATGTTACCACCAAGTGTTTGTCTCACTCCCATCTGACCTTTCAGTCCTGTCTGCCTGTGCTTCAGATTGAACAGTTTGTGGTCTCTCATACCAGTAGAAAACAATTGTCCTTTTACAAGGTAAGCTAGGATGCCAGCAGTGAACTGTGGGAGCTGAAAAACCAGCAAACTTTTAATTCTGCTGTCGGTACTATACACAAACAGGTTATAGGACATTCTACACAGCTCATTAGCTTGAATCCTACCATCTTTGCATAATTCACATCCTTAGTAGAAGTTAGAAGCTCCCTCACCCAGAGTCAAAGTACTTCCTGCTCCACAAGTAAAATAGCAAAAATTTTTACTCAGGGTAAAGAAATTCATTCTCGTAAGATTTTAACTCCATGCAACTCTTCTGAGAGATATTTGTGCAACAAAACAAGGGAGAACCAAACATAGGGTAGTTAAGCAAGTTCTTTTTTATTTAAATGAACTGGGAACATTTTCTCAAATTAAAAATAGAAACTTTTAAAAATCTGCAGTTCTGAACATTACATATACACATATGCTACATACTGTCAATTAGAAACATTTCCATTTATGACATAAAAATGAAAAATTTAAGGTTATTCTGGATTAAAGACTGGTATCACTTTTCAGCATTTCTTTAAAATTATATTAATGACTTACAAGATTATCCCTACTTCAAGACAATGAACCCTGTTTGAAACAAAGTTAACAATACTGATAGATAAAGAGATACTATTTTAGATCAATGTATTGACTACTTCACCCGCTGGAAGGTTTTACACTGGTAACATAGTTTTGGCCTTGTTGATAAATTCTGTTGTTAACTAATTCAGCAATTCAACCATATGCCTAAATTCAGGGAAATAACTCTAATAGTACAAAGGTTAACTCCAATTGCTAAACAGATTTGAATTTCAATATTGTAAATCACAGCTTAATATTATTTAACAAAAATCTATCACCGCCTCCAAAAGAGCCACAGTGATACTATTAAGGACATTACAGAAGTGGGTGTGAAAGAAGAAAAGGAAGACAGAGAACGTAAAGCATTCTAAAAATCGCCAACATAGGACATCCCTCATGCTCTTTATGAGTACTACTGAACTCTAGAAAGCTTAGCTTTTTCACTATATTAAGCATCCCGCACATTCCCGACCCTCCCACCCGAAGTTTAAAAACAAACTTCTCCAAAAAGTCCCTTTCAGGTCTATACAGCAAAACCCACTAAATATTAAATAATAATTAAAAAAAAAAAAAACACCAAAAAGAAGAGGGAAAAAACAAAACTGCAACTGAGCTTCTCAGACACACAAAGAGACACTGTGGACCCCATTACAATTCAAATTTAGTCCAATGTAGTCATTCAAGAGCACCAAATAGCAACACTGATCATGCTGGTAAATTCATTTGTGAAGAGTATTATACAATATTAAAATCTTAACTAAACACTTAGAAGTTTTAAGAAAAATGTATATACAAAAGTCTCTGTATACAAAATGTATTTTTATGTAAACGTGTATGTACTGTATTTAACACAAATCAACAATTTAAGATAAGAACTTGAACAATTGTCAGAGAATTGCTAGGCAAAGGCTGTTAATCTAATTAATTTATATACTGTGATGTAAGGTAGAAAGCCCAGTGTAAAAAAGTAAAAAACCAAAAAAAATTTTAATTCAAGCCTTGAACAGTGGTATTTGAGAGGCAGTGCCCTGATCACAAAATATTCTGTACAGTAGTTTATGGCATAACATTCAATAGTACATCTGGGATTTACAGTACAGCTGACATAAAACAAGTGGCTCAGGATTTGTCAGATGAATGGAAATGCCAATACGCTTGGAAGAATAATGATGTACTCCCACAGAAGAGTCTTGAGCCTTTTTTATAGCCTGGAAATAATAACAAAAACAAATCAGGAAACAATTTATAAAGATTGAATTTTAAAGTAATTTAAACAGAATGAAGGGATAGATTTTCATACTAACATCAATACAACTGAATAACATTTTTTGGTTTTAGACCTTACAGCACACTCATGCTGCAGAAATCAGAGAAGCCTCCCTAAAATAGCTAAGTAGTAATAGATCTAGAATTGACTTAAGCTTATTACTTACCCCTTAACATTTCCAGTATGTGTTACCACTGTTCCACAGAGCTACACAAGAAAAAAAAAACAACAAACCTGTCATATTCTTTTGCCCACAAATGGAACAGAAATACTGTGTCTAACTTAGGTGAGACAAGCTCAGTTGACACAAGATATTCTCAATTTTTTACTCATTCAATCAAGAGTTTTTCAAACAAGAGGAAATAGATTCATGGTTTTCTCCACCAACCTCTCAGGTTATCTTTGTTTCATGATAGAAATAAATACTTGGATTGCCTATTCAACACCCCTTTTTTGTGAATTTAATCCAGCCTCACATTTTGCTCTCACAAAAACGGTGGCTGGGTTTGAGGTTATTTGTGTCTTTGACATGTGTACAAAAACACCTGTGTGAGACACATATACCTCATATAGCTCTCACTTGTACTTAAAAATCATAGTGTCATAAAAATATTTGCATCTCTTTTCAGCAAAATTATCCAGCGGATTTTGAAGGCTAAAAAAAACCCAAATCCAACCCTATGGGATTCTTTAAACCTGAAAAAGTATAGGTGTATAGAGATCTATTCAAAGTTATATTTCCCAAAGTATCTCCAAAAATAATTTGTAGGAAATGAGAAAAATCAAGGATAGCATAAAAGCAAAGAGTATGCTGAAATAAAATGAAAATTAAGATTTTATTCATATGGGAATGCCATACTGAGAAATTCAAAGCATGAATGCCATAATTAGCAGTTTTTCAAATTACCTCAGTTAGCACATCAGAAGGCAGCACTGCTTCAAACTGAATCTTTGAATTTATTATCGAAGCCCATTTTGAGTGACTTCAAATTTAGGAAAAATAAATCAGGACTGAACTACTGGATCTTTGTGTAAAAGATTACTTTATGACAGTAATTTTTAGGTTGTTCAGCAACACTGAATTAAATTATTTATCAATGATTGAGATATCACAAAAAACATGCTATGAAACATCAAGAATATTAAGTCATAATAAAGATTCACAGATCAGAAAAGGACTTCTAAGGCCTGGAAAATTACTTGTTTTCTCGTATGTAAAACATTGAAAGTCCTTAAAACTGAGCCCTTAGATATGCCAGTGGAGAATACTTTGGACTTAATCTCCTTGTCAGTTAATGTGGGGAGTAAGAATCCTTAAGTTGCAGAACAGACCACAACAACTGTGATCATAAATTTCACTAAAAACATTGTTATATAAAGACTTCCTTCAGAAGGAGATATGGAATAAAGATTGGGTCAGTAAATAATTATTGTAAAATACAGTTCTAAATAATAATAATAACCATCATTATCATCATCATCAGATGTAACCATGAACTCTGGCAAGACCCAAACCTTGAGCTCTCTGCATTTACCTGTTATTTAAAGCATAGTGGTATCTTCTCTACAGATACTCAACCTACACATTCAGTCATGAAGTTGCAAGGTAAGGCATAATGAGCAATAAATTTAAATCATAAATTTAATCCTTCCTTAAGCAACTTGGAAATTTTGCAAACCCAAATAATGAGGTTGTGGGACATAAAATATTAGCCCCCTGGAAACTGAGTCTTACACCTAGCTAATGTTTTACAGCACAGAAGCTGTAGAGGCAGAAAAGACCCCAATGTCCTCCTTTTTTTAAACATAACTTGAGCTTCTTGCTTTGTGATGCTACATCCTAGTCCTACCCATGCACAAACATCCATTTTCTATGTTCATGCCTTCTGCACACCTGGATCCCTTGCCTTTTGCACAGGAGATCTCTTCTCACCATTTAAAAAATAAAACTACTCAGGAGTACAAATGCATTCCCATCCTATTATTTTCATCCACTATCAGAGAATTTTATTAGGTCTGTCACTGTAGGACCACCCACTGTGCTGACTAAATATCTGATTAATGGATTTTGAGATCAAATTTACACAATTGCTTTAAGTTGCAGGAAATTACTACTATATCTGCTGTTATGTAAAGAATATTTGAGAAATATACATCATACAGCATTTGCTATAGTGAACAATCATGCAAAAAAACAAACAGAGAATTAAGAGATTCACTTTAAAGCATGAAGAAAACTGATCATGTGATTAAAAGAAGCTGAAGTAAGGACACATGAAGGCATGCAGTTTCAGACTTGGTTTACCTTGTAAAAACAGGATTGTGTATACCATATAAATGCTCTTTATGATAACCATTATTACCATTTTCCGTACTGTAATAAAATAAATACACCAAGAAAGACCATGTTAACTACAAGATGTACTATGTACAATATGGCTTCCAAGACATGTACATGGATGATGGTATTATATGCAAAGATAAACCGTGTCTGTACAATAGAATATAACTTTTTCTTTGTAACATTCAAGAGTTATAATTATAATTTTACATTTTATAGTATTTTTATATTCTCCAAAAATCAATTAATTATTTTTCTATTCTTGTTGAGTTGGAGACTCTAATATAATCTATCACGTTTGGTGAAACAGAACGTTACCTCCTTTGAAGTAACAAGTTACATTAAAAATATAAACCCTCCCACATTAATAAAATAATTTTAATAAAGATTAGCAAAAATGTCTTACGTTTTCATGGGTATATTTTCGAAACTAAAAAACACAGAAAAGCAGGAGTAATTAACTAGACACTAATAAGTGAGTAATTTCAGCTGTACATGTCCATTTCTGCTCTACTGACTTGTGAATGTGCAATGTAAAACAACCACTGTGAAATGTGAGAAATGCAGTGCACAGGCTAACTGAACAATGAGCAAAACGAGTAGAAAAGAAAACAGTAAAAAAAAAAAAACTGATAGGAAAATACGTAAGAATAGTTATCATAAAGTAAAATGCCAAGTCCCTGAGACAGAGGAACTGCAATTGAAAAAGGAAAGACTGGTTAGGAATAACTAAGACAGCAAGAAAGCAAATAATTAATTCAAGGAGATTACAAATCAGGCACAATTCACCTTAACAGGTTACTTTGCAAAGCCAGTAACTTGAACACTGGGAACTTATACAAATGCTGCTCACAAAGTTCTGATGACCTCATTCTGACTCAAAGTCAGAGCCAGCACTATCTGCAGTCATGGCAAGTCAAGGCTACCAAAGGCCATCTGCATGAAACACTTTGCAGGCACTGACCCAAACCTGCAGCATTACACATGAACATGCAGTTCTAATCTGGCAGCACCGGTTTAGGGATCATAGAGCCTTCATGTAAAACACTAGAAAAAACGTTTTAATCCATTTGCCATTTAGCTTATTTTGGAATATATACTTACTCATCATAAACATCCTCTGTATCCATTCTGCGATAGTATTTAGAGAGTTTTACAGCAAAAATTATGGCAGGAATTAGAAACATTGAAGAGCCTCCCAAACCAAACCAGAAGGTATTCTGAAACAAAAGCAAAAGCAAAATCAAGGGAAAAAAGGTCATGGAGAAAACTTATTAGTAAAGTACTGAACCCTTGCTTGATATTCTAACCATTGTTATCAAAAGAACATAGTAGAAATTAGTTCTTGCAGTTCTTGTCAAAATACGAGTTTCCAGCACTTTCTCAAGGCACTTTGTAACTTGCTAACTGCAGCCCTGTTTGTGTAAGTAATTTCATTATTACACAGTTGAACTGAGTTATCACCTGATGTTAAAATGATGATTTTTCAAATTTGATTTGTATTGGCTGGAGGCATTTTGACTTGCAAGTGACTCAGCTAAGTTCTACCATCAGGAAAATCATGGTCCATCTCTCACCAGATGGTTAAGGGCTCCACAAAGGGGAAGAGAAGCTCTGTAATCTATGAGTTAATCAATGAGTACAACATAGATTAGGAGGTTTTCATGGTTAAGCATTATCAAGGTTCAAGTGTTTTGCCTTTGACTGATTACATGTATTACTAGTAGTATCATTAGGATCTGGCTAAAAGTGCCATAAAGCTAAGTAATAGTTAGGAGGCATTTTGGGTACTTCCCAGGCACATGGCGTCTTACTTGACTTTTAATATAAGCTGTACTCTTTTCAAGCTCTTTTGGCAAGATGAAAAAGCCAATATTGCCCTTCTATCCTGCTACAAGTCATGCTCATTGTCTCCAACATACAGAAATTAATCAAGATCTGTCTACTGCAAGTCTAGTGATAAAATCTCATTCAGGTTTTCTGCATTCTGGGAAAGATACCTGAAAAAGTTTTCTCTTGGTACTTTCCACTTTCTTCCTGCCCACACCTAACCCTTTTAAGTTAGCAACAGTTACAGATGAAGCTGCAGATCTTTATGCTTCTCCATTTTCCATTTCAAGGTGGTTCAGAATCAGTTAATTTTACAGAATGCTTGCTAATAGAATCTTAAATTTAGCAAAAACCTAAGAAGTCCAGCACTAGTTTGTCTTTGGACTTGATCCAGGATCAGAACATTTTCCTTGCATAACTTTGTATGTGATACTTTATTATCTTACTTCAGAATAGTCTAGCCAGAATAATTAAATGCAGATGTATGTTGAAAGAATTTTCCCCTTGATGCCCCAATTCCAGTAACAAAATGTTTCTTACCACAGAATCAGCAATATAGCTGCATAAAAAAATATCTACTGCTGTATCTATCACATTGGCAATAGGCTTGCATGCTGCTACTTCCATGGCAATCTGAAAAAAAAGATTTTAAAATTACAGTTTTAAGTATCTAACAGAATAAAACAAGAATCTCTAAACTTGCTTACAGTTACAGTTTACTAAATTGTTATGTCTTACCCTATCCAAATTCAAAATAAATACCAGTAGGATATGCTAGCAACTGAAAGTCTTTTAAACATCAGCTTACTTTCTCAAAGGCTGCAGCTGAAGAGAGAAAAATAAAACAAGATGCTAATGACATCAATTTGAACTATGCAGGGTCAGGTTCAGTGCAGTATTAGCGCAAATGGTAGATTTCAGGCTAGCCCTGAAAATGATACTGTTAAATTTGCACTGCCTTCCAACCAAAACAACTCATCGCTTCCATTCGGCAAATGCAACAGAACTATAGGAGACTGATTTTCCCACTTACAGTAAGTACAAGTGTATTAAAACCTGAAACAATAAAACACACAATCAAAGTAACATTATTATTATTTTTATTACTACTACTGTTTAGCTTTCTTATTTTCTTTTAAACGTAGCTTCTCTCAATGAAGTAAATGCACCTTACCGACTCCTTGACCCACTCAGTGTATTGCTCAAAGTAGCCAATTATGGTATCCATGTACTTTTTTGTCTCCTGGGACCAGACAAAAGAGAATAAAAGCAAGTTAATCTCTATCTCCATGACATCATAAATTATTGTACTTTGATCAAATAGGACTTACCTGGACAATAACTTGAGAAGCGTTGTTATTTATGAGATTCTGGGCAGCATTAACAGCGCTAATGACATTTTTCACCTTAACCTGGGGAGGAAGAGATGGTGCTTAATATTAACAAATCCCCCTCAGGCTGTTGCAATAGCTGTACAGCCACTGCCAGGAACCTATTCTCTTGATAAACCAGTGTCACTGTCTTGTCAAAACCTGACAAAAAACGAATTCCAGACAGAACATGAGCTTGCCTAAGGATTCATGATCATCTCAATATTCTGTCATTACTGATAAAGGGTGTATCAGTGGTTACAACCCGGTAACTTTTCCTGGAACCTACACAACCAATTTATGTACGAGGATTGGTTTTATCTTCCACTCTCTTTCCTTTCCTTAAGTGTAGAAACACCTAAATTAATGTCTATATATACACTATAGATGCACATAGTGCACAGGAGGAAAACAGTGGGCCTTATACTATCACAACAACTCTCAATGACTGAAGTAGGACTCTGTACAGCCAGAATATGCCCCTAATCAATACCCTGAAGGACTGAGATGTTTTTCCAATATATGCACAACCTCATAAATTCTCTCACAGAACACACACACAAAGCATAGCGTACACAGATCCTGAAAATGTGGAAATAGTTCTTAAATACACTTTGGAGTCAAACATCATCCCTTTCTTATCAACACCTTACTTCATGGCTTCTTCCCTCCTCACCCAGTTTCAAATCACAGATTCTAACAGACACCTAGCTGCTCTGCTGCTGTGGATGGGTAAAAACTGTAATGGGAAGCCGCAAGGTAGGTCAGCCCATAAAGCTGTTTAGACTCTGACTATGCCACTAGGGTGGCTGGTTTCTTGCTACCAGGGCAGGCTGGTGGCAACAGAAAGCTTTGCTTCCAGGGAAGTAACTGTCCTGTTGCTCACTCTCTGGCACAGTGAAGCCAGCTGGCCTCACTGTGGTGCAGGCACTACTGAGAGGGGAAACATGGGCTGCCCTGCAAAAACCTCAGTGCAGATCCAGGATCCCAGAGCAAGGCTGATGGTGCAGAAGCAGGAACATAGTGAGTACAACCTAAAGAAACAAACCCCAGTGGGAGCTGGGTATGGAACCAAAGGTGGTTAAAGATGTGAATCACAGCTCTCTTTTGCCAGTTGTACTTTTGCATTGTGTTTCATGGTTGTTCCCCCCAAGTTTTGCTTACAAGGATTCTAGAAAAAAACCCGACCTTCTGAGGAAAATGAGTAACACACTAGATAGAATGGTACTGAAGCCTATTTTATCTCCTGACAATTCTTTTTACGCAGAAGAGAGATCTAAATCCTTGTTACTTCCTCAATGCCTTACAATCTCTTGCAATAACAGAACAGCTAGAAATAGAAGAAAACTGTACTGAAAATATATGCCCTGCATATGCGGTGGAAGGATTTAAAACACAAAAATGTTCCTGTTGCCAGAGAGAAAAGCTTACCATAAGTTCAGATGATGTCCTCTTCAGTAGCCTAATGCTCTGATTTAAAGTGCTCTATTGGAAAGGAGGGGAGAAAAAAAGCTTCAAGTCATTACTACAGTTAAGAGCCTACCTGTTTTAAGCTTATGTTCATGCTTTGATCTTCTATAGATGATTTTGTTATTAATACTACATACCACATTATATAAAACAGTAACAACAGCTGCATTAAAATTAATACATTGTGGGTTTAATCACTGAATCAGTACTTCACCAACAGCACTGATTTAACTAAAGTTAGATGCAACAAACTAAGTAAGAGTTAGTTGGAGGGAAGACAGAACAGTTAAACTCAGACCCAAGTGTTCAGAGAATTCTATATTGTGCAATTTCTGAAGGGAAAAAGCACTTACCCTAGCTTTAACATATTTCTTGACAGTCAGTTTTGTAAAAGAAAAAAGAGATGAGAATAATTAGGAGTTAATTAGGAAAGAACAGCATAGAATCAGAGCGGACCAGGAGACGTAGTATTTTTCTGCAAGTGGGGTAGACACACCATATCAGATGCTAGGATAAAATAGAAGTCTTCATGTTATGTAGAGGAAAACGCAACACCTAACATGTAAGAGAGTCACAGCTTGATACTATGCAAGTCTGTGTCAAAATCAGGCAGAAGCAGCTCTTCCACATCTTTCATAGCATCAATAAAAAAGACTTTGGCTCTACATACACTCTCAAGAGTTTCAAATTCCAGTACCGTTAGGTGACTGCTAACTCCAAGAAATAAAGTGTCAAAGTGATAATGCCTTTCATTACTGAAGACCAGTGACAAGCAAAAAAGAAAATCAGTGATTTAGGGGGTTTTAGGGTTAGTTTTGTAAAGTTCTCCCCTGCTTTTTCTTCTATTCATATATAATCACAAACAGTGATAGAAAAAAAGGGGAAGAAAAAGGCCATTATTTTAGACACCATTATAAAACAGCAGGATTTTAAGTAGGAAAACTATTTATTAAACACATACTTTAGCCAGATTACTCTTCATTGACACAATCTGTGCTTATACAAGTTCAGCTTTCTAACCTCCTTAAGAGATTTAGAGGTTCGTATTTTCTACAAGTATGTTTCAGTATTGCTTTAATGTTTTACCATAGCTTGCTCCAGTGGAACAACTTGCTGGTTATGAATCATTCGAATGTTGTTTGCGTGTCCTTTTAAGGCATTTTCCAGTGCTCCTTTTGGCTGCAAAAAATGCAATTATGCAGTATTGTTCAGTAACCTCAAAGCTTTCCAACAAAGCAAAAAACAACGAAAGTTACACATCCACTCCAGAACAACTCATGCTAAAAATGGGATATGAGAAACAGAATTCCTCAACACAAGGAGGGGAAAAAAATCACTGCATTAATAATTCAAACCTCAGCAACCAAACCAGATATATTACCTTGTTTTTCTGGCTATAACATTATCAGGGCAGATTTAACTGAAAAGAATTTTCACATGGTGCACTAAGTCATTTTAAATACAGAAGAGTGAGCACATCCCCCTCACACTCGCCACAGGCCAAACTTCACTGCAAGAACCCTGCAGCACTGCACCTCAGCTGGGACAAGCATCTCCCAGTCCTGGGTACTTGCTTTTGTTTTGGAAATGTGGACATCACCCTGAGACACCCTCTGCTTTCTGAGGGGCACAGAATTTCAAGTATTTTTCAGCAGTCACTTGGAAAGGTGCCTGTGAAGGGTATTTTCTATTTTTGTGGTTCCCACCTTTCAGTCAGAAGATATGAAAATCAGTGCTCTGATTTTCAAGTCCAAATGCCTGTCCGGAGCTCGTGCCTACTGACAAATCCTATAAAATTTGGTTACACTCTCACATATAAATTTATTTTCCATTTCCTTTTGGTGGAAAACCCATTTGGCTTCCTGCATACACACTGAATACACACTGAATACACACCGAATACACACTGCTAACTCCATTTTGGATATGTCATAACGGCAGACCTCAGTTCTCAGAGATGTGTTTGCTTCCTGTGAAGTGTTCATGTAAGCACTGAGCTGGGTCATCGAATAGTTTCACGATGCTTCATCTCCTGTACTGACAAGGTGACTTCATTTACCTCACACCACATGTTGATGGTACTGCTCCCTCCTCCATACCCTGACCCCTTGGTTTGATCCAAGTTTTACCCCATTTGCTCCTTCCAGTCTAAAAAGCTATGTTCAATTTTTTGTGAGGTGCCAAAAGTTGCAAACTAGACACCCAAAATTGATTAATTCCATAAGTTTTTAGTTTATTTTTTAATTGACGGTTCTAAGAACTATCACTAATAAGAAAGTGAAATTATAAAACATCCTTGGAAACCAGTACCATTTTTTTAACAAACTAACCTTTGTAATACATATATTATTGGGGTTTTGGCCTTTTCTTTTAGACATTTCAATGATTACACTAAATAGCATCACATGGAAGAAACAAAAATATACACTGTAACAGTGAACACATTTACTTATTTACACACTTATTTGTCTTTTATATGAAGAAATTACTCTGTCTGATCTATTCTCAGTTCTGATGCTTTCTTAAGATTCTTCTACAAAAAACAGTGAAAGCAACCTACCGGCACAATATACCCTCCTTTACGGAATTATGTTTGAAGAACCCCAGCTCTGACTTAAACCCACAAGCCGTCTAACCTTGACATGAGTGCAACCAAACAAAAAAACCCAGCAACGAGTATGATCAAATTATGCAAGAGGTGGAGCAAATACACCAAGAGCCTCCCCTGGTGCCCTCCTCCACTTGAGGAATGGATATCTGATACATTTCAATCAATGTGGTCTCTCTCTGCTGTGTCCCTCAGTGATCCAAGCAATTGTAGCACATGTGCAATGTAACTCTTCTGCTGCAGTGCAGTGGAGGAATCTGTCTTGGGCCAGCGTCCAGACCATGACCCTCCTTCTGAGAAGTATGATCTGGCCCTGACACGCACAACAAACAGATCAACTGAACAGTCACTGTCTGTTAACACGATCTGTGCCACTTGCAGATTCACTTGGGGGCAATGTTGTAGCAATACCCTCTGACCATTGTCCCACATTCAAAAAGCCCTTCAGAGGAGACAGCTCCTTCTGCGCATTCTCCCTCCACAATGGAGCTCCAGTTCTCATTAAAGCCCTTAAAAGCTGCCATAGTATTATGGTATAAGTTGCCCATTGCAAAATCTTCTGCTCACTAACTGAAAAAAATTAATTCAAATAATCTCTTCCATCATGATCTAACCAATTTTCCTTCCAACTGGGACCCTAAAATGTAAAGACTATAACAGGAAATACTGAAATGGAGTATTCCCCTCATTTCTCAAGCAAAGAGTGGAATTTAGTAAAATACACTTCCAAAGCAGAAAATGTACAAGAGGATACAAAAATCAGTAATTGGCAACATTTAAAATACAGCTCATATGCAACACTGTTCTTCAATGTTTTTCCTTACATGACATTACGCCATGTATCTAAATGTTTGAAGTACAAAAATTCTCCCATATAAAGTCTACCTTGCCATGTTTTTATACTTATATGCTATATAAGTGATATATTTGATGTATTTTATTGCTGAATTGAACTTACCAGCTGGTCTGCTCTTGCTTCTAAATCATTAGCAAATGAGAGAAGATCAACCTTGGTAACACTTTTATTGATCTGAAACAAGATGTGAGCAGTAAGAAAAGGAGTACGTTGTTACCACCTTTACAGACAGTTTGCACTTAACCACACCACCTACTCTGTCTACTCTTTATTTTTTTTTGTCTATTGACCTTAACTTCTGAAGTGCTTTTTTCCCAACTTGTATGAACCTCCAAAACATGGTGTTTCACACTAAAGCAGATTTTGCTGGTTTGCCCCTTGGTAAACAAACATTTTGTTTTATATTTTGTCGCAGTCATGTCTCTAGGTGACTACAGTCTCACCTCTGTCAAATATGCTGAGAAGTCTATCCCATCTATTCCTGAAGAGCTGAAATTCAGAAGATTCTCCTTCCCAATTTCATCCAGCAGAATGATTTTGCTGAGGTTTATCTGAATGTGTTCAATTCTAAGTGCTACATCTTCTGTATACTGAGAGAGAAACAAAAGCAATTTGCAACCAGCACATATTCTGCTATAGGCCCTGCCCAAAGCATCCTGCTTTTGCTGACTCCTCATTTCCTTGAAGAAGCACACACTGATTTTCGCTCACATCCGTTTAATTCAATTAAGTTCAACAGAATCCACTAGGTAATGTTGGTGGTAATGTTATTCTCTTCCCTGCAGTACCCACAGTACCTAGCCACACCACGTTCTAACCTGCATTTGTCTCTTTCATACCAATGGATTACTTGCCTTCCATTCTGTCTTAACTAACATCCCTCCGGGAAATGTTATCCTTTAGGAATGTTAAGTTCTACCAGTGGCCCTAAGTAAGGAAACCTAGAGAAGTCAGTATTCCCAGCTGTAGCCAGGACAGTCACTCTTTGCCACAGGACTGGAGGAGACTCCTCTAAATACCTTCAGTGGTGACTAAAGGTGATTGGTTATTGTTACCTGAACTCTTCCTGCACTGCACCCAAACTATGTTACCTGCAGAGCTATCTGTAGCTGAGGAATCTGAAAATCTGACTTCCTTTGCAGCCTCCTCCATTAGTCCACTGCAGAAACTCAAAATAACTTTCCCTCTTAGTGAATCTTCCTTGTTCATTTTCATCGTATATTATCTGGGGCAGGGACTGTATCTATTAGGGACTGTATCTATACAGTGCCTGGCAGAATGGAACATGTATCCCCAAAGGGTTGCTGTAATGAAGACAGGTATTACAGGCAACCTCAAAATTAGTACAGTCCTGTAATGACAGTGCAGTCATATAAGATTACAGCTTAACTGGAAAGACTATTTTATCCCAACTACTTCCAACCAAAACCAGAATTCTTAGAACCAAAGTTCTAAGGTATATCATATCCTGGATCAACATAAATCTGGCTGGAATCAGAGGAGAAGACACCAATAGAGGCGTTTATATGAAAAGAAGACTGTCACTGAACACCATAAGCAGCCTTTGGAAGACAGATTTCAACCTTCCAAGCAAGTTTCAAAGTTAAAAAAACCATTATTATCAGCACATTAAAAAAAGCACATCAGAAAATCTTCCATGGCCCACTGAGACTGGCAAAAATTACCTTATTTGTAAATAGAATTCTTTCTTTCAGATTAGCTTGGACAGCTCTTGCCTCCCTGTAGGATGTTTTGTGTATAGAAACCAAAATCCCATAAAACCCAGACATGCTATATGGTGTTTTAAGAGCCAATATCCTTCAGAATCATGCACTCACTCATAGTTTCTTTACTTACCATACTAATATTTAAAAGCTCATTGATATTAAACATATGTTCTAGGTGAAGGGAAGTATAAATTCCTTTGTTTTCCTTGCAATCACTGAAAAAATACAAACACACAGATCAGCCTAAAAACCACCTTGAGGACCAAGTATTAACAGAATGATTAACAATGTTTTCTTATTCTATGAAAATCAGTCCTTTAGAAAATAAAATACTGATTATATGTTTTGAAGCTCAATAAATGAGAGAAGTGATTAACAGTTTCTGAAAGATGCAAAGCATTTTATCGAATAGCTTGACTAGGATTGTCATACAGGAGTATGCTGACTGTCTCTAATGACTCATATAGAGGGAAAAATTGCTTTTGCTAGTGAAACACTAGAAAATTAGAATGTCTTCTGGAACATGTGTGATTTTTAGATGTTCTTGAAATATGAAGCAAAGAAGATACCACAAAACCAGTATGCGTAAATTGAATGAAATAAAAAAGAGTTAAATATGAACTGAATTAAATCTTAATCATAACTCTAATACCTGTACACTTTTTCAAAAGTCAAGTTAACATTCGGATTTTTAAAGATGATGCCAGCAAGATAGTTTTTCCAGTGCTGATTTAGTAAGTAAGGTGTATCCAAAATCTAGAAGACAAAATTCAATAATGTTACTACAGTTCCAAGTTTCTTTAAGCATTTATTCATATATGGTCTTTTGACACATAACCACATCTAAGCTTATCACCCACTAATGAAAACACAAGCAAAACAGTGAATTCAAACTCTCTGGTGCAGAAAACAAATATTAAAGCTCCCCATTACCAAGGAACAAATTAATCAGAAAGACTTGAGTCCAAAGGAAGACAGGCATACAGTATTAACACTGCAAAGCAAGTTAAACCAAGAAAGGATGAATGTCTCTATTTGGTTTGTAAGGAGGAAGTAAAACTAGATCCAAACTCACTCGAAGAGTCCTATAAAAATGATATGCCATAAAGAACTGAGAAGACCATTGGGACTCATGGGGATTCTGTTAATTGTTTAATAACATGAATAACCTCACCTTGAATAAATTTTTATCTTCAAAGGGCTCACAGACCAATTTTTCTACATTTCCACCTGTGACAAAAGTGAGCACCACTACAATCATCAGCACCCAGGAGAAAAGAAAACTGAATCCAACACCGCTGAAAAAGAAGTTGAGTAAGTTTTTGCTTTATAAGAACGCAGTGTGTATACATATACATATATATATACATACTTGGGGCAACAATGAAGCCAACAGTTAGCAGCTATAACAGAGATATGAAAACTGATTGATAGTTAAAATAGTTCTGTTTTTCAAATACGTTCTTGCCCTCTGAAACGTCTCAAATGTTTCAGCCCTCTAAAGTCTTCAGCTAAAATGCATTTGAAACCCTATTAGCATTGAGCATGCAAACTGTTTTAAGAATTACATTTAAGGGCCACAAAATCATACAATTTTCTTTTTTAAATTCAACTCTCTAGCCTTGTGCTCTCAAAAAAAATTAGACTTTCAGATGGAATCTTCCCCTGCACCCAGCAGAAACTACATGAAACCACTACAAGGCACTTTTCAACCCCAAACATCCAGAAAAGCTCTCAGAAGGTCAAGTGTTTCTTGTCTCCTTGCATGGCTTTATTTAAAATTTTGAACAAATGTTCAAGATCACTAAAAAGTTTTGGATTTCCCCTAATATATTCTATTGTCTGTCCCCCATTTGTACAGTTTCCAAAGGGGCTTGCACAGAAATTCATTAGCCACAGCACTCACCTTATAATGGTGGATTCAGAGGTTTTATCCTTCAGCTGTGATCCTCAATGAAAGAACAACCCCAAATCCCCAAGTCCCTCAGTGTAAGTATGTGAAATCAATATTATTTCTAGTTTTTCTCTGCAGATATACCTATGTAACAAACCAAATTCTTTTCACATCTATGTCCCTCAAAAACTCAACCAAACCAGCCTTATACAGGTGCCTTTATTTCCTTTTTCACCGATAAGTGAAACTTACGCCATAAGAAAGTTTCCTCCAGTGTTGGAGATACAGCCTCTGGTTGTTGGAGAAGCATGTTTATCATAACCACAGGTGCCACATAGCAATCCAAGATAGTAAAAGACCAGAATCAGGACCACCATGCAGCACAGAATGAGACAACCCAGCCACCTAAGGAATAAAAGATAAAGCTCTTGGTTATTTTCACACAAAGAACATGCTGGAGACCTTCAGGAGACATGATGCAAAACTATTCCCAAACGTCCCACTTGTGGTTCTCTTTGAGCAACCAGTGTCAGCAAAAAGAAGAATAATTTGTTACACTAGTGTGTATTTTGAGCCAGCCCACAGTCACTGTTAGATTGCAGTCAGCTGCTACTGAAGGACTGGGGAACAAACACCACAGGAACAAGGTGTTCCCAACCCCAATTACTGCAGGGGGACTGTGCTGAAGCACCAAAGTGCTCCAAGTGGAGCACACAATTACTCAGAGGAAGCAGATGTTCATACAGTAATTTATTCAAGAATCAGTGGAGAAATTTATGCATGTGGACTGGCCATTGGCCGTGAAGTACATAGTTGCTCTTACTGTGAGGCTTACTAACATTTTGCACACTGTGTTAGATTTGTAACTGTAAATAATTATATTTAAGGCTGTAAAAACCTAGGCTTTATGTGTCTGTGCTGGACTGCTTTCAATGTATGAAACAGTTAATGGAACTTGATAAGGAGAAAAATCTTGCATAAGAAACAAACTTTCATTTTTATTAATTGCATCACATAACTGTCCAGGTAGCTGGAGCATATCTATCTATTCACACATTACATATCTATTCTTTCATCCTCTCCCAATTCCCTCTGCACTTCTTTTTCCCTTCTGTTGTCACTTCTTCCAGCTTTTATTTTTTAAGTTCCCTTTTCTGCTCCCTGTACTTTTGTAGAGAAAAATCTGTAAAAGAAATATTGTAATGAACATGCACAGCCAATAATAAGGAAAACATGAATGCTGACAGGCATATTTATAAAAGGATACTTATTAAGAACTACAAATAACGCACCTGTAATTAAGAAAGGAATAGATAGAAAGTAATTTGAACAGCTATAGGCTTATTGGTTTCATTTGTACTCAAAAGTACTGTTAGGTTAGGTTTGACAAAAACAAGCATTTACATGCCATGTAGATGAGATATGTTCTCTGTTGCAGAATAAAACAACATTTATTTGATTAACTGCAGTATGAACTTCAAAGAAAATATCAATAAATTTGTCAAACTAAGGCTCACCACAAAAACTGTCAGATAAGAAATGGGCTAAAGGTAAGATTCTAAGCAAGGTTCTAAAGGTTCAATCTTCTCTTCACTTTTATTTATCACTGCATTAAAGCCAGCAACACATATTGTGTAGCAGTGAAACTGATAATGACACAAACACAGAAGCAAATATTGATTATAAAGTCAACTGAAGTATCAAACAAAATGTAGGGAGAATTCAATGAGCTTCAGGACCGAAATGACTAAATCTGGACAAAGATGGTATGAAATGAAAAGTGTTACAGTTCAAAATATGAGGTTACTCAACTGTAAGAGACACAGAAGTCTCAAGGAATATGTTTTTCTCAAGGTACAGTCAACCACAAGGACAAGTACTACACCAGCAGGGGCAAGCACAGGTGCACAAAGATTTACAAGGTGTGAAGCAGAATCCCTGCTACTCCTCCTCTGCAGTACAAAAGGTGCAGATTGGCTTCAGGGCCTCTCTGGTCCTATGTCCTCACGATTTACCATCAAGTCAGTGAAAACAAGACTTAGGTAAAAGCTCACCCCGGCATTATGCAACAATCAGTTCCTTTGGGTGTTACATCTCGGACATCTACCTGTATCTATCCTTCCTGAAAAAGACCTGAAGGTCTACAGATTAGAAATTACCTCTTGCTCTGGGGTGAAACAGCACCCAGTTATTGATTAGCCGCATTTTTGGCTTTTACCAAAATGCCAGTACCAAACAACTGCTTTACAGCATCTTTCTTTCACTGTGTTCATCATTAATAGTTTACTTGCCTTTACAGAACAGTAAAATATTACAAAGTATTAACAGCAGGTAGCTCCTCAGTCCTGCGTTACTTCTTGTACATACCTGTAGAAATCATACTGCTCCACTACTGGAAAATAATCTTGAACGTACGTCTCACTCTGTGTAAGATATGCCATCAAATCTGCTACAATCTTCTCAACAGGGAGCGTTTTTGTGAAGGTAGTAATATTTGAACCAATGGATTCCAGCACACTTTTGATATCTAAAAGAACAAACATATTTCACTGTTACAGATCCATAGAGGAAATTTATATTCCATGTATGCATTATAAAATGCTATTAAGCCATTTGCCACATGTAACAAGCAAGCCATGAAGACAAGTGTGAGGAAGACACAAGCAGGCAACAAAAGCATCAAGCTTTGAAGTAGCACAATGGCATTTCAAAAAGCACACTTTGTTTTTAGCATTCAGCTTAACGATGAAAGATGTAGATGTTGAGCAAGAGTTCTTCCTCTTTCCTCTCATTATAATGAACGTGTCACTTTTTATCTACCCAACTTAAATCTTTCTTTTCATGCAATATTGCAAATGGCAATACTGAACAAGACAATTAGCCAATAAGCTTACAAAGGAGAAGAACTAAATCTATTTAAACTCCATGCCTTGGGAATACAACACTGTGAAAGAAACTGGACTGCCTATATTGAGAATCTATACTAGTTATTTTCAATCTTATTAAAAGAGATTACTTAAATGAACTCATTCCAATTAGTTAGCAACACTCCTGAGGTAACAATTCATTAAGCCATTTTTCCCTCAGAGTATGACCAAACATGCTACCCCTCTCTACTTACAGTTGAGATAGACACTATTTACATATACAAAGACATGCTTAATTCACTTATTATACATATTGTCTATGTCTAAAATGCAGTTTCTCTATACTCTTCCCTTCTTTCAACTGGAAACATACTTGAAAGAGCAGGATGTGTAACTACAGGTTGTAATTTTGTAGTAGGCAACACTTCCTTCTTTCTCAAAAAACAACTGGGCAAGTTTTTGTCTGTTTTGATGATTACTCCTCAAATCCAACCAGGTAACAAATCACAGTTGTTTTAGAAGTTTACAGATAAATGCAATTTTTTCTAGCAAACCTATTTATTTTATTTGCTTTTGTAACTCAAACTCAGCTTTTATACAAACAAAGCCCCAGTAATTTACAAATAGATAAATCAGGATGTTTTGTCTATGTTTACACATCTCAGATATGGAAAATGCATAAATCAGCTCTAGATTTCCTAATGAAAAGCATACTATCAGTTTTAGAAAACTGGATCATTACAGGCAACTTCACACAGTACACTATGCTCTATCTATACTGTGCTTTATTTTGCCCAGGAGGGGAAGGAAAAAAAAACAAACCAGAAAAACTTACAAGGAACAGCTGCTTATATAATGCAGAACAGGTCCACAGTGCAAGAACAAAAATTAAAACAGATTAGTATACATACACTGTACTACCACACAGGTACAGTCAAAGAGCAAAAAGTGTAAAGCCCAAGTAACAAAACAACCGAGACAGCCATTTATTAAGTTATCCTTAAGGCATATTTTGACCTTCACTTCATCATCCACCACATTTTAATATAGCAGCAGGGGGGGTTCAGTTTTTCTAACATCACACTCCTAAATATGTCACAAACACACTGGTCAAGGAAAATTAGTTTTTCAACCAAATAAAGCATCAGTGTGAAGTGAGGATCATAAGATTTCTCATTACTTGAGCAGAAAAAGCCTAACAGATAAAACTCCTCCATAAAATACCATGTAGTTGATTTTTAGATTTAGGGTCCTCATCAAGACACAGTTGCTTTCTTTTTTTCCTCTGGCACTAAATTTTAAAAGAAAATTAAGTTCCATGTTTCCATTTTTAATGGTATTTAGCCAAGGAAATATTGCCAATAAAAGAAAACAAAAACATTAAACAATCAAAGTGAAAAGATAGTTTGTCCTCACCTGATAAAATGTTCCTGGTTTGATTCACCACCAAGTCTGGAGTATCATTAAATGCTGCATAACCCTAGGAATAAAAGGTGAAAAAATTATGGCATGTTTCTCATTGACAACTTGTTTGCAGTTTTTTTTCCCTTTTATTCAAGGATCAAAAGTACACACATACTAAAATGCACATGGTAATACTAAGAAAAATATGGCTTTATCACTGCATATTAGAAAAGATGAAAGTAAAATAGGAACTGTAAGTATATTTCAGATTCAGTTTGGTCTCCAGAATATTCCTTGGAAAAAAAAAATCTATATTTAAATACACATGAATGAGTCACAATCATCTCAAACTTGGTTGCCTGTCAGATCTATCTCATCTAAAAGCCAGAATATATGTATATGAAGATTCACTAAGTGAAAGGAGTTACTATGTACCAGCCTAACACCTCCTGTTTGCAAGTCTGTGCCTTCCAAACATGAAATGTATATTACAAACAATGAAATCCAACTGCCTCTAAAGACATTGCAATGCCTTCTTCAGTGAGAAGGGGAAAGAAGGGGTCCAAGCTCAGTAGCTTGTCTGGACAGAAAGGAGGGAAGACATTGCAGTGGATGCTTGAAGCCTTACTCCTGCAAGCCTGATCACTTCAGAAGCAGGAAGAGGTTTCAACCCCTACCCACAGCCTTTGGTTTCAGAAAGTACTTTCTATTCCTAGCACATGTTTTCAGATTCCTAGATTTTTCAACTGCTCAAACTAAGCCATTCTTTTTCTAGGTGAAAATCATAGTGTTTTTTGGAAAGTCTTGCAAAAATACTAAAAGCAATTACACTTGGTCCATTGCACCAGATTTAATGTTAAATATGTGTATAAAAAATTTGAAATAAATATTCCAAATAGCTGGAATACAATGAAACTAATTAGGAGACCATGGATTTTATTTCTTTAGTTTGAACCAAAAAGTACAGAGCATGCTACTGGATCCACACTTCTGTCTTTTTGTTTTTTAAGGACTATTCTTTAAAGGAGACAACTTGCAGTACATTTTAGGTTTGTAGTATCCTGGAGATACAAAGCACTACATTCATCCTTTCAAGAGTTAAATCTTGGCCAAACAATGAGAGAGATCTACCATGAAGCAGGCTGAGGTGGCAACAAAAGAATTCTGCTTGAGAAACCAAGGGGAAACAAGTGACACACAAATCTCAGTTTATTAATTAACAGTTTAAAAATCTGTCAAGAAACATACCTTTTGAACCAGACTAGAAAGGTCTATTTTAAGGACGTCATTGACCTTTGCAAGCTGTGAGTTCACGCCCGGCAACTAGGAAGGACAAAACATGCCAGAGTCACACTGAAGTAGCAGTTTTGCAAATTCAGAAAATATTTCAAAGTTAAGAGAAAGAGTAAAGAAACTAGAGTCATCTGTAGTAGAATCTTCCTAAAACATTCATGAAACCTTTGCTATACAGAAGCAAAGCTTAACCCTCAGCATTTTTGGGAGGGCAGGTTATTTCACTGCCCAGAGCAGCACTTTAACATAGCTGCTTGACACACATTTTATCCTCTTCTACACAGAAAATGAAAACAGTGACTGGAATTCCCCAGAAACACAGAAAAACTGAAGGTCACTTATCTCACAAGTGACAGCACACACCAAGCCACTGAGTTGCAGAAATACTAATGGGCTTATTCAAGGCAATCACACTCTAAGAGTCTGAAAAATATTATTAAAAGATCTTACCCCACTAAAATTAGCATTGATGTTCAGTTGACTTAATGAATTCCTGATGATATTGCAAGTTGAAGCAGCCTGAGCCGCATTGCAAGCGGAGTCACTGAGGGTGTTGCTTAAGTGCATTTTAACATCTGTCAAGTTGGCATGAAGTCTCTCTGTTCCCTCCTGCAAAACCTCTACAGAGACACTCACGTTTTCCAGTGCTTCCTTCGTCTCTCTGATGGCTGCAAGGATGTGAAATTTTTTAAAAAATGCTTTTGTTAGAAAGCAGCCTAGAGATACACATATGAAGAGAAAGTGCATATGCATAAATGATACGATCTTCTTAACAATACTAATTACTGCAACTCTCCCAGAAAAACCCTCTAGCACAGAATATGTACTTATTGCACATAAAAATACATCACTTATGCTTTCCTACAAAGAAATTAATGTGCTCAGGTTACTTTTATTGAGATTTCATCCATTTCCTACTTTTCCACCCTTTCCCCACCTCTCCTTCCTCAGCAGTTTCAGTAAAGAACTTTAATGTTTGGTTATTAGAAACTAAAAGCCCATATCCATCAAACTGTATTTTCAGTATTTTGCTTATAATCCAACTCATAACTCATATAGCTGCAAGATGAAAGGTAAGGAGATCATGTTGCATCAGCCAGGCATTAATGAGCATCTGGCTTTAGATTCTGTCCCAATCACACCAAATCAACAAAAGAACATGAAAAGAACCCCAAACACTGAACAGGAGTTTAGCAGACAAAGAACCACACAGACACAACTAAAAAGACACAAAGTTACTAAAATAAAGTGCACTGCACACCACACAAGGTTTTATCATGGTTTTTACCTTTGATAGCCCTTTCCACTTTGACTTCAAGACAAATAAGAGAAATAAAGCAAAAAAAACGAGAACGATGACAAGTGAATGAGAAAGAATTCATGGGTGAAAAAAAAAAACAAAAACCAAAGTGACTCAAGTTCATGAGTGCGTTCCCTTTGCTCTGTAAGCTGTACCTGACTCCTGAAAAAAGAAGCCTTAAATGGAAAAATAGGAAAGGAATATTTTCTCTAAAGGGAGAGAGAACTAAGAATGAGTAATGCCAAACTCAAAGATACAATGAAGAAATGCTGGTTAGTACTCTCATAATAATCTTGGCAGTGTACAGGAGAAAATCCCTGACCTGTTGAAGACTAATCTATAAATAGTTATGGCTATAGTAATTGTGCAGTCCTAAAAGGACAGTTTCCCTAGTCTCCCTTTTTATTCAACAGAAAGGGACAGCAACTTGGAGCAGGAAATTCAGATTTTATCTCTCTTCAATGACTGCTGAAACTAAGTATCAACAATAGCATGTAAATTTTGATGTAGTTTTTAAATGTATTTTTAAATCTTAAGATGTCTGAAATCCTCAGTTTCAAAGAAACATCAAAGCATGTAGAAAAATGTTGACTCATGCATAAAGCTATCCCATGCTGTGCCTGTTTTACCACGGCAACAGAACATTATACAACAACATGTACATCTTTACCTCCTGCCATTGTCAGAGCTGCATCGAGTGCAGGACGTACTTCTTTTCCCAGCTGGTCTTGAACTCTGGTTCCAAGCACAGGTCCAACATCTGTAGTATGGAGAGATAAAAAAACCCCCACATTATACACAGTTCAATTTAAACTGTCTCTTAAACTACACGCTGTCAGACTCTTACTTAACAAATACGTATATTGTGTATATATAGATATATGTCTATTTATATATACAGTTTCATATATACATACATATACAAATGAATAAACATACATATATAAATATACATGTATTATTGAAATGTTTCTAAGACCTGACAGTCAGAACTTAAGTGACAGAAGGTAATGCATGGATGTAGTTCTGCTTTAGCTAGCTATAGGCCTATAAATGAAAGAAGTAAATCAAAATATGGTAGAAAATATTCAGTAACACTTGACCACATAGGTAAAGACACACAAGAGTTTCAACAAACTCCACAATATGTATTTTACTACATTTACTACTTTTTTGGGAACAGGATTTTTTGCACAATTTATCTTAAAGAGGTCCAGCATCTGGACAGGAATTTTGTGAAATACTCTTTCACTACACACTATGTTTTCATAGTGCAAGAGAAACTAAAGAATGGGTTCTTCTCCTTTCTCCCATTCCTCATGTATCCAGCAACATCAAGGTCACCCACAAGCCAGACCTGCCAATCAGCTCTGCTGAAATCCCTTAAGCGTGTTAAGTCCAGTCCCCAGCCCCTGTACCCTCATGCAGTACATCCAGCACAGATACTCACAGCCACAGCTACCCCCGCCTCCAAACCCTCCATTCTCACTGCCCACAAACAGAAATGAACCTTAGTTCAGCAAAGCGACAGAGAAACGCTGAGCAGAGTTGGGTGAAGCATTTTTATGTGACACATCTTTTAGGTAATCACGGGTCCTCTCCATTTTCAGATCACAGTAAACTGATTTTTCAGTTGTTTTCCTTTTGATGAGATGGGAATACTGCATGGTACAGAAGCATCCCTTACTGTCAGCACTATCATGTCTGGCTTGAGAATTTTTACCAAGCAGAAAACACTTTTCAGCATTTCCTTAGGGTGGGCAAACTGAACTCATCTACAATTCTCTAGAGATTTCTGCTACTGTTGATTCCCTTAGAAAAAGAATCCTTAGAAAATCCCTTAGAAAAAAATACCCAGGTGTCACACACTTAATTCTGGTATTTCCAGAAAATAAGAGCTATCTTTATTTGATGATTACTCTCATCACAGACCCCCCCCCTAGGTTCTGTTAACTAACATCATAAATTGTCCTTGAGAACAAATAAACATTTAATTTGAAATTTCAGTTTGGAGTGGCTGGGAAGGTTCAAGCTAATACTTGAAATGCAAATGTCAATTTTTTATTATTATTACTATTGTTATTATTATCACAGACTTAAAGATTACATCTATTTTTTTAGACCAGAATGTTCCTGCTGAGAATCAAGTAGGGAGAGTACTTACCTACTGCTACTAATAGTTTCACAAGCATATTCAATGTGCAATAAAGCCTCACACAGACAAGACACATTAACCAAGTTGACTGCATTGAAAACTACCTTTAAAATACATTTTAAACCTACACAGAAGCAGAGATTCTGGGCATGAGAAGACAATTTATTTTAAATGGCACGATGCCATAGTTGCACAGTTTGATGCCAGCAACAATCCCTCAATCCAACAATGCAAACCTGTATGCATTTATTAACACCTGCTAACAATTCACCTTGAATCATAATGTGTACTGACTATGGTCGGCCCTTTCTACTGGGAATTTTGGAAAGTGAATATTGAATTTAAAAAAAAAAAATCAGTTTTCTGGGTTTTTTTGTTGACTGAGAGCTTCAAAAGTGATGCCTCATACTGTAACTGTGCTGAAGGGGAAAGTGCAGCAGTTCTACTTGAAGTTTTATCTCCTGCTCTTCAACTGCTCGTTCTGAAATGGCAAATACATTAAGCAGCTTTAGAAAGAAGATAAGCTTATACCTCAACTCCTAGCTAAACAGAAGACAAAGGTAGAACAAGAAAAATAAACAGAGATCTCTCTCACTGGAACTATCACAACTGCTAGTAGCTCTGTTCCTTGATATTTGGCTCCAATTTAAAAACTGAGGAGAAATATTTCAACCAATGTTCTAAGTATTAGTGGTTACTGACCCCTTAAAAGGAAAATAAAATATTAGCCTGGCCTACTGCATAGTAATTTAATAAAATACATTTATTTCGAGAAATACTACACATTATACCAGCTCTGAGACACTGTATGTGAAAAGGATTTTAGTCTCACTTATCACCGAGAACAGCACTTCTATTTGAAAACCATATTCTCATAAATAAAGTTTCGCTTTGCACTATGAGCTAATTACATTATCTTACTGAAGCTTTTAAATACACAATGCTAACCCCCTTTAAATGGCAGTACTTACTATTTAGGTCAGAGAGTGCTTTATCCTTAGTAGTGTTGTACTGGCTCACCAAGTAGTCAATTTGCTGAGAAGAAGATGATTAAAAAAAACTATTAAAAGAAGTAAAAAAAAAAAAGTAATGCTTTTCAGTGTGTCAAATTGTCACTTTGAAACAATCAAAATATTTGTCAACCCCTCCAAACGTTGGCCTTCCACTCTTTTCAACTATTTTATTTGCTTAGCAGAACTGCACATAAAAAAAAGTGATTAATTGGGACATCTACTTAATTGGAACATCTCTGTGGTAAATGATTCAGCTCAAAAATATTAAGTAGCAGGAACTGCAGCCTTATGGATGCTTCAAGTCAGCCAGGCCAATAAGGTTCTCCACGTCTTCAGCTCTGTTACTTGATTTTCTTGTGGTATTACTTCCTCCTTCATGGAAAGACACAGCACTGATGTGGTGGCAATTTTGAAACAATTCACCAACCACACTGATTTGTATTTGGGCAGCCTCTCAGGGCTTCTCTTATGGAAAGGAGTCAGCTGCTCTGTCTTAATACAAATGGTTTTCCTTAATCCCAAGTGGATTTGGCCCAGTCACAACTTGAGCTCTACCAAGACACCGTAACAATATAAACCAGCAACTCAGTTACCACCAAATGCTGGGTTTGGAGAAAAGGCTAATAAAGAACCATCCCAAGTGGAAATCTTAAACTAATTTTGAAAAAACATTAAATAACCTTATTGATTTCTGAATGATTAAAATAATGCACTATGAATTCTACCCCAACCAAGTTAAAGTGGTGTAAAGGTTAACACACTTGGACAAATGGATTTCCAATTTTAAGCATGATTCAAATGTGTACCAAAGTGTATTTGGCTTGTAGTCTCAAACTTTCTATGAAATAAAGAAAAGAAGACAAAAAATCCACCCTCAAAACAACAGATTCACTGCTGTATTGATCATATATTGATCATTAAGCAGATTCACTGCTGTTTTGATCATACAGCAGTGAATCTAATTAAATGACAAAGTATGGCGTGAACCTCCTTTTTCTAAAATAGGAGAAAAAAATGTGAGAGTTTCTTACTAAGAAGGCTGTAGGTATATTTTTGCTTATTCATTTTTTTGGTCTACCTAGGTTAACCAACGAACTAAAATTTTGCAGGGCTACAGGTTTTGCATTGTCTCCAGCAATGTCACAGACAAAAGGTGATTCTGTATAACTAACAGTGTTATAGCTCAATACTCATGGTCTGTAAATCTCCTGTGACATGAACTCTTAACATAGGACTTCTTTTTCAAATCCTCTTATATGCTGTACACACCTCATACGAATGAGTCAAGGACATCAGTTTGAATTTCAGAGCTTTACAGCCAATTAGTTGGATACTAGAACTTTTTTCAAAAAATTGAAGTTCTTCCCATTTCCTCAAGAAACTTACAAATGCGTGCGTACACATGATAACCATGCACCTTGTCTGACAAAAGGACTCAGGAGATACAGCTGACAACTGCATCAGCACCAAGCCCAAAAAAGAAAAGGTAATAATCCCACACCGAAACTAAAAAACTACTAAGTGAGACTTCGACCAACCTCTGGCCAAAGTGTTCAAGTCCTGATACTTTTAAATTTAGTAATTCAGCATTTCTATTAACATTTTAGAGAGTCTCTGGTTTTTTCTCTATTAAGGTAGTTACTTCTACCTAAAAGATTTTCTCCTCTGACGTTCCTGATGGTCTGCACCCAGCACACTGTCAGGGGACTCTGGTGGTTTCTGATGTGACTGAATTGACCCTAGCATCAGCTCCAGACTAACCAAAAGCACTCTGTTTCAAGAGGAATTATTGGCATGACCTCCACTTCTTGCCATACACCTCCACCACCCATCTGTCACACCACTATGCGCAAACAAGTTTAGGGAACAGCTCCAGATAGGAAAACATTTTATAGCACCCCCTAGATGTTTCCTGTTCTCCCACAGCCCAGGTTAGCAGAAAAGCAGCCCGGAGTTACTGTGACTGGGATGCTACGACATTTGTGGATTCCACATAACTGCATGAATTCCATCTATTTCTAATTTATCAGTCACGTGGAAGTAAAACAGATTAATAAAATGGAATTCAAATAATTAAAACTAATGAAAGCCAAGGTAATAGAACTGTCAGACTTTTTTTTCCCCCTACAAATTCACTAAGAATTGAAATTGCATATTGTTTACAAGTCTTCCTAACTAGCATTTCTTTTTTTTTTTTTCCCCCAACACAAAACAAGATATGCAGCAGACTGTTTATGGGACTCTAAGGAAAATCTGAAAGAAAAGAATCTTTCCTGTTCAGTATGGTACAGAGTGACTCAGGTTTACAGAAAAGAGTCAAAAATATTCCTGGAAAAGAAGTTATTATGGCTCTGTCCCAGAGCACATAGAAGTATGCCTGAAATACAAGGAAACGGGAAAGAACAACAAGGAATCCAAGTTTTCATGTAATACATTTTTTTTCATGTTTTCCTTCCAAAACCTTGTTTTTCCAAATTATTTATTTTCTGCTTGTGATCTACACTAGTTCAGCAGGAGGAAAAGGGCCTACAAGCATCACAGCAGCATAGTACCGAGTACAGCTCAGAAGTTCTTCAAGGAATGCTGATCCATCAGGGTAACTCCCAAGCACTTACTGCTGCGTGAAAACATCTTACCTTGCACCATTTATTCTACTTAGTGAGACCGACATACAAAGAATAAACAAAATGCTGCAGGTGTGATTTATACCAAACAGAAAGAAAGAATTATTTTCTGCAATATTTCTTATTTACACCTCTTCCCTCCCATTCTCATTCCCCATAAAGAAAAATTCTTTACCGCTGGAGTGTCGTTAAGGAAAATTTTCAGATCTTTAAAATTACTGTTAACCAGCTTCTTTGCTCCTCGGACTTGGTTAGTTAAATGCTGGTTGGCAGCATATGCACAGAGCACTCCAACACTACAAAAAATATAGATAACAGATATTTGTTAATGTAAGTGCACATTCTAACACAGAATTAAAAATTATAGCCAAAAAATTCAACATTATCAGAAGAAAGAAAGGTCTCCATAAATTTACACATTCTCTTTTTCTTACTACAGGTTCTCACATACACCATGAGGCAGACTATAAGACTGAGCCAAAAGGGCCAATATTGTACTACTAATTAAAAAAAAAAAGGAAAAGCAATACTAACCCAAAGTCTTCTGAAGTTATTAATGTACAACCATCCATTTGCATGGGTACTGTCAGAAAATGTGTATAGCCTAAGTAAATTGTATGAGACTAGGAAACATTAGGCTCTTTTACAAATATCATTAACCTTGACGCAGCTACAAGCAAATGCTTGTAAGTTAACTGTGAAAAGCAGTATTTTTCATTTGATAACTTCAGCAAGATTTATTCATAATAGCACAGTTTATTTACGTAATTGCATGGATCTTTCAAAAGCACACAAATAGTCCCTATTAATGCTAAAGTAATAAGCATTTCCTGCTACTGAAACAAAAGGTGGAAAGTGAGCTAGACTTCCTGTCAGCACTACTGATGATTATTTTCTATTTGATCACTCCTCACCATAAAGTTCTCATTATGGCATGGCAGATCTGCACAAATGGTAAGTAAAAAGGCAATTAAAGGTCCCATGAGAGACTTCAAAGCCCTCTTCTCATATGTGAACCTTAGCTTTTTAATTTAGATTAGGTGTAAAACAGACTTAAAGAGAAAGATGAATTTTGTTCTTAAACATCTCACATTCACAACAGCTAACCTTGCAGACAAGTACCAGAAAACACAAGAGTAACCACCAGAGTGATAATAGCCTCAAAGTCAGGCTGACTACAAACCCATCTGATGGGCTAAGCACTAACCCTGAGACTTAACCAGTAGAAAGCTGAGATCCACTCACTACAGGCAGGATTTATCCCCAAAGGGCAGACACTGCCTTGAGGCCACAGTCAGGTACATTACAGGTAATTCCTGGTTGGTACATTTGCTCAGTCTCTTAGTTTGTATTGCAATTCAACAGCCCAATACCAGAGAGGCAGTACCCTGAAAGGCCATTATGGACATCAAAACACAGGAGATGGGAATCACTAACACAAATGGTACTGTACTCCTGCCTGACTGTCAAATTTCCTAAGCTGGGGTGTCAAGAAGACTTAGATACCAGTATTTTTAAAGACTTAAGGAAAACCTAAACCAGGCTGTCTATGGGGAAAAAGATACATGGTAAGTATAACTCTTGCTCCAAAGAATATGCATTCAAAGGAAGCCATAATACAGCCACGTAAATGAAATGATGGAGGGCGAACAGGTACCTAAAATAACACAACTTGTGTATCCTGGCAAGACAGGAGCAAACACCCTGATTTATGATGTTCCTCTCCTTCAGTGAATCAAAACCAAACCTTCATCTTTATTTTGCTTTTCCTACTTTAGCTTTTCCAAACAATGTAAAGGCTTGTTCTACTGGTAAAACTGGTCTCAAGTACAAGAATTTGTTGCTCTGAAAAACAGCCTCTGAAAGAAAAGTCTAATTTTAAAGCAGGTTACAGGGAGAGATGGCAAGACTAGACTGGCTACAGGTCAGGTCTATTAGGATTAGGTCTATTAGGTCTATTAGGACTCCTTTACAAACATTTTTCACAATATCCAAAAATATTCACGACAGGATGACAGAGTTTGACATAAAGAGGTTGCTTCTCTACCCAAAATTTCACAGCTATGTCTTCAAAACTGGCTATTAACCTCCCTGAAGTCACTACGGAACAAAGGGACACACAAATTCATCTTCCTACTTCACCTACAGCAAATGGCATAGTTTTATTTCCACTATGACCAACACTCCAGCAGCCACTATTATCAGCTACCACCCAAGGAACGAGAACTCAGAATGCCTAAATACCAAGGAACTGAGTAACCTTCAATTCAAACCATTCTATAATTCTTTGACGAGCATAGTAAACAGTTTAATTTTGGACATAGGCAATATATTATTTCTTTTCACTCTACTGTGATGGCAATTGCTATCAAAACTTTTCTAGCTTTTCTTTGTTAATTAGAAGACAAACGATCTCAAGCTATTAGGAAAAGCAAACATTTGTGTATTGCTGAGGCTCAGAGTTTATAACCACATCCTCCTTCTTTAGACACACAGCATTTTTATGTCCTTTCAATGTTATGCTCAGAGATCAGAAAGGTCAACTGGAAGCTAACAAAACAGTACTTTGTAAGAGCTCAGCACAATCATCTTTCTCTTCAGCTGCCTAAATGGAAGGAGTGGGAGGAAACAAGATAGTGAAGATACTTCAAGCAGCCAAGGTACTCAGAACAATTATGTATGTAATGTAACTAAACAAATACATGAGAGGAAAAATCTATTTATTATGTAACTGAGCCTTGAGTCAACATTCAATAAGCTGCTATGAGGAGAAAGTCGAAAACCAGGAATAAAAAGGACATGCCTTTTCTGTAACAGATTAAGCAAATTGTTCAAACAATTCTTCAGGAGTCCAATATTCCACACTCAAGTTTCTTGACAGGTTTCACAGATGGATATAAATGTTACCAAACCAGTTGCAGGGGGAACCCAAGCTTTTCCTTTAGCTGAGCTTGCAAAAAATTTCAAGTCACAGAACAGAAACCCTGAGCTCATTTACATATTGGAAGAATAGTCCCTTCCTCACTACCAGATAATGAACTTAAGAAAATAATGGGATAGAGATTTCTGTTTCAACTTTTCCACCAATTCTCTCAGATAATGTTGATTTCCAGGTTCTGAACAGCATGTACTACCAATCCTACAAAGACAAGAGGACAAATGTGAAGTCTGATGAGGTACTTGCCAAGATGCCAAACACCATTCCATTCCTCCAGACTTGGCTTTACCCAACATCCATCACTTCAAGAAAGAGGTTATAACACAAGCTGTCTTGGAGGCACAGAAAACTGACTATGTGTTTTCCTATTCAATAGCCAGGACATTTTCTTTTACTAGAAAATTTGGTATTGCAATGTATGCTTTCTTAAAAATCAAACGTTCCTCCCTTGCCTTTATAATGTACAGAACTAATGATATTACATTTCTTTCCCAGAGAAAACATGTTTGCCTAAGCTTGCAGATGACTAGCAAGTAAGATGTAATAGCAGGTCTCTGTCCCTAAACCTTCAGTTAATATTTGAAGAAAAGCCTGTAATTGTTTTCATGGTAAGTCTGGAATATCAAACCTGCTCAGCTATGTATCTGATAGATTATTTCTACATCCCCTGCTATTTAGCAATAGAATCCTACTTCGTAAGAAAACATTCATGTATAAAAGCTGTGAACTACCAAAAAAACTGCATGTATTTTTGACTCAATCTATAAAGAAGTATTTCAAACAGAAAGTGCATGTACTGGAAAATAACACCCTAAAGGCCTATTAAGTTTAAGATAAACAACTGCATATGCAATCACAGGTTTTCTGACTTCTTTCTTTTACCCCTCCTTGAGGAAAGCATACTTCTCACCTTAAGCCCCACCTGCACAAAGCAGATCTAGTTGGAGCTTTTTTTTAAATTGAAAGCAAAACCACCAAACTTATATTTCCTTTACACATCACTCCAGTAAGCTGAGTCTAAAACCTCATTCTAATTACCAGAGCACTACATCAGTGGAAAAATGAGAAGTTCATTTTAATTAAAATCTACTAGCTGAAATATTCTAAAATCTACATTAACAGCATATACATGTCAGAGTGAACTTGCATCCTGACACACAAGAAAAACCATCCCCATGTTACTAGAGTTTTCTAGAGCCATTGCCTAGATACACACTCTATTGCAAGCTCCACAATCAGAGTCTTTCCCCTACTAGTACTCTCCACTGTGCATTTAACCTGCCTTTCCCAGACAAGAAAAGACAGTTTGGAACCATTTGTCCATATCAAGGACTGAAAAAATTAAAAAAAAAAAGAAAAAGAAAAAGAAAAGGCTCAATGAGAGAATCCCAGAATGTCTAGCACTACAAGAGAGAAGGAGAAGATGGAGAACATACACTTAGATGGTAATCGTGAAGAAGTCCATCCCCCTACAAATCCTTCCCAGTCCCTCCAGAAGCTGTTTCCATGTACATTCCACAGGAGTGCCTGTAAAGCAAAGCTCTGCTGGCAGAGGTGTGGGTTCAGGGTTCTCTGAGAGATGCAGCCTTGCTAAATGCATCTTCTGAAGCAGCATAGATCTGGGTGAAGGAGTCTATGGCATTCCAGTCACTTGGCAGGAGTTTGGGAGACCTACTCCCAAAGGTGGCCTCCCGTGCTGCATGCACTTGAAATTATACTCAAACAAAGACAGGACTTGCCTTAGTAACTTCACTGCACATCTCAATGTAACCCTGTATTGGTGGAGATCATTCAAGTTTTCATTCTTTTGGCTCTATCTGCAAGTAGCCATAAACATTTTACTCGCACAGGGCTAAACTCTTTTGGTTAGTGTCACAGCTTATATATTCAGCTCTGGCACAGTCCTTGAGAAGTGTGATTTTGGGAAGAACTACAAGTAAACGTTCCACCTAACCTGAAATTGCATAGGAACTTTAGGGGAAAGCAGGTAATAAATCCACAAGGAGACTTTCTGAGTACAGTACAAGACACGTAGAAACAGTTTTAAGTAAACCTCAGGCTTCCTGCAGTATTTTTTGGGGGGGCAATGGCTACCAATAAGACTGTCCTTTTGTGTTACAGCACAGCAGTGAGCAACCTGACACGGGCTTAAATAGATCCAGGCATGGCACCTTCTCCTCCCTTGTGAAAGAAGATCCAGGAAGGGCAGGAGAATCTCCCTTTGCACAGAGGCATGCTGGAGACTTGAGCCCTCAGTCAGTCTGGGATCAATAATACTAGCCTCGTAAAGTTCTATCTTGCCTTGCACATCACTCACAGTATTAGAGATTTAACCAGGGAGTCATATGAGATTATCTCCAGTCAACCTGCAGACTGATCTCAGGCCAACCCCTGCCTTAGGGTAGGCATCTGATACTCCTGATGTCTCATAGAAAAGAAAAAAAAAAAAGAAAAAAGAAATTAAAGAGGCAATTTCCTTAGTTCTGGAAAGCATATTACTAGGGATCACTGATCTGCCAATCGTGACCTGGGAAGAAGCATTTGCCTGTGCTGGGTATGCTTAACCCCACAAGGATACGCACAAATTAAAGAGACCAACAAGGGGGACAATCTCTTAATTTCTCTACTAACAGGCAACATTCCTCAGCCATTATAACCAGAAAGCAGCATCCTGCAACACAGCATCCTGCAATGGGGTGGAAAGACAGCTGGTAGGCTCTGTGACCTACCTCCAGTTTCAACATGCTGAGAGGTAATTTAATAACTTACTGTCTTCAAGGCACCCTTGAACCATGAAGATTTGTCCTGTCTTCATGGCAGGGATGCACCTATCACCCTACACCATTCAGTTTTCGGGTCTTCAAATTCTTGAGGGTCATGTTTGTTACTGATGTCTGGGAGAAAAGAGCATGTTCCCATATCTGGTATCAGCCCTGTCCTCTATTTGAGCACAAGCAAGGTCACCATTTGTCATGACACACAGTAATAGAAATAGATCACAGTGAAGTGACAAAGTACATCCTATCTGACTGAAGAGTCACTGTATACATCAAAAGACTTTTTTCTTCTTTTAATATAATCACAAAATACAGATAGCAGGCAGGTGAAAGCAATAAGAAGTTAAAGGAAAACAGAAAGCCTGAAAGCAAACAACGTATTTTGAAAGCAGGAAAAAGTCTTGATTGTAGTTCCTCATCACACATTACACACCCAGCACAGGAGTATGCTCCTAACACCAACAGTGCAAAAATGTCTCCAAACTCCAGGATTTACAAGGAGTGCATGCATGGTTTAAGCAACTCAGGACCCAAAAGAAAACCCATTGTTTTGAACTAGTAAGAATATCTGGAGTACAACAAATACTGAATGAAGTCACTTGCTTTTCTCACCACTACAACACTACCAAGAACAAAGCAGTATGTGGTATCTCGGGTTCTCTACGGGACGGCGACTGAACACAGGACATAGTCTCTCGTGTTCACAAGTTTAATGTAACATTCTGCAACTGCTGTTTTGAGACTGGCAAAAATGTCATTTGCCAAATACAAACATAAGTTCTTTGTTTGTTTCACACCTTCATTCTGCTTAAGTATGCACATAATCACCTGTGGATAGCAATGGCAGCAGCATTTTTATAAGGCAGTTACATTTTCTTTAATAAGCAATAATATTACTTAGTCTAAGAAAATAATTTCTGCCCCTGTAGGTTAATATAGTAGTATTATTTGTCATATGAAACTGCAAAATAAGTGCTATACCAAGGTTCATATCATTCTCTTTATCACACTTGCCTTATTATTAAAGAAGCAACAAAAAGAAATGTTGCAAAACAGCTCCTCTGACAGTCAGCATTTTTCTTCTGTCTTTGATGCATTTCCCCACCACAGTTGTCACAGCAACGACACATACAGAAGCAAAGTCCCACAAGAGGCAGTAACAAAATAAATAGCAATCCCAAGGTTGCGGAGACTATAAAACCGATTTCATAGTAGATGGCCTGTAATTCAGACAAAAATAGTGGTAATAGCAGATATCACATAGTAACTGCAATCAATATAGAGCAAACAATTAAAAATCAAACTACAGACTAAACCACCTACTAAGTTACTGAGGTTATGGACTTGGTACATTTTGTCAATAATTGACAACTTTTCTAACAAAAAGGTACATGACATCGTAGATACTGATAGCAAATAATTATTTGGCTAGAGGATTAGCTAGGGAAACTACAAGAAGGAGTGCTAAGAGAAAAGTAAGCTCACAAGAAATAAATGTGAATCAATGCAATGGAGACAGGTTAAAAATGAACACATCTGAATTCCCAGAACACAAATTTACTGTTTCTCACATCTGTTTCCAAAAAGGCTCCGCAAATGTCAGCAAGGCTAACTAGAGCAACACCTCATCAGGGGGAAAAGAGGCTTAGCTTTTTCTCCTTTTTATTAAGAGTAGAAAAATACATATGAACCCCAAAGGGAAGTATTTCACTGGATGATCGATTACAATGGCAGAGGTTTCTCCAAACTGCTGAATTTAAACTGCTTAGGGACTGGAAAACATGAAGAAGCAGACAGATTTTAAGATCTCTCAGGTAAAGACATTTATTCTGCTGCCAAACAGCAAAGCAGCAGCAACTAAAAAGGCGCTTTTGAAAGCTGGCAGGAGTGAAAGGGAACAATGCAATCCAATACCCTGACTTGCTTTCACACTGCAAGAGCCCCAGGACCAAGAAGCTGGGCCAGGCAGCCCTGGCACAGCCCTACACGAGGCAACGTGGCTCCCAGGGGACAAGCTGTGAGTTGGCCATGCTGCTTCCCTCTGCTGAAAACACAACCCAGCTGAAACCAGACCAGGGAGGTGTCTGTGCACAGAGACAGACAGCACAGTGTGGGCACACCCCCGGGGTCTTTCTTCCCTGAAAAATCTCTCTTCTCCTTTCCTTTCCCAATCTTAGGAGAACTATTCTCATACTAGTACTCTGAGTCTTCTTCTGTTTTACAAAGCCACCAGAACAAGGGCAAACTGGCACCAAAAGGATGAAATTGAGGCTGCGTTAACTGTCCCGCAAAATAAGTTACAATTTCTCACAAGATATCAATCATGCTCTAGTTCCAGCTTTGCTGATGCCCTTCCTCACAGTCCCTAATTACCAACTCAGCCAAATACAGCATCTACCACCATTAGCAGAGTTGCAAATTTCTGCCCTAATTACCAATTCTAGGATGAAAACTATTCTTTTAACTATTATTATTAACTGCTGGTTAAAACCTGTGCTTCCTTATGAGGAATATGAACTACATGCTTGAAAGAAGAATTTTGCCAGATTTTGCAGAATAATTACTGGGGTTTTTTCTAGCTAGCTGAACACTTCAAAAATTATATGACAGCATACGTTATTTTAAGATAGGTTAGATGAAAAAACAGTATTTAAAGTAACATAAAAAATGGTTATGGATGTTTTAACAGAAGCAGTGCAGACATGGTTAGTTTCTTTTCAAAGCTGTACATCTACCATAAGACGTTACCTGAAGAGTCAGGACAACATTTTCTGGCTGTGGAAGTCAAAACAAATGGAGAATGTGTATAATACACAGGCAGCATGCACAAAAAACAAATCCCATGAATAATGAACAATTAACCATGACTAGACCACAACAATTAACAACACAGAAATAATAACAAACAAGCCACTTAAGTAAAATAATGCACAGAAGCACCATTAAATAATTATGGAAAAATATTTACAATAAAATACATTTGTCCAACAAATCCTTCCATCTTAAAACAATGATAGACCAGTTACTTCCACACTGAGCATCTATTGCATATAATTCCCAATATATCTCACAGAAGGCCAGAGATTGCATTATTTTGCGGTTTGGTGATTTCTTCATGAATTCCACCTGTCATAACTGATATGATATTCTTGACTAACTTTTTCTTGTCAGTGCTTATTTCATTTTAGTAGCTCCAGTAGAAGTTTTGGGATCTTAACACATTACACACAAAATTCACCCTCACTTTTAATTAACCACGTAGAGGTTCAATTTAAATTATTCAAAAGAAAAAAATAAAAGGCATTCAAGAAAGACTGAATAAATCTATTTAACAATTCTTACCTATTTTCTTATCAGTAAAACCAGAAAAACACTGAAAACTAAGTATTCAATGACAGAATTCCAGAAGAACCCAATTTCCCCTTTGTTTCCACAATGGAAAATTAATTTCTTGTATTTTCACCTTCATCTCTGCATGCCAAGTTCACAGCTGATAGTGCTTTCCCCTTTCTCCTAACTGGAACAGAAGCAGACAAGCTAAAGCTGGCAAGACCCCTCAGCCCAAAGTCTGATGTGTGAGAACCAGAAATGTTCAAGTTTTATCGATTTTTTTATCAGCATCACACACATCCTTTCGAAACCTCTACTGTACAATACTACTTAGAATGTTCAAAATCATATTTTGAATACATTAACATATTTTCTTCTGTATTAATGGACGGATAACCAATGCTTCCCCTCCCTCATGAATCTGGTAGCAAATGTGAACTTGAATCACGATGTTTCAAGCACGCAGCCTCCCAGCAGAAGCAAAGCAATGGCAGCAGCAGCGAGCTGGCTCCCCTGAGGAGACACGGCTCAGCTGCTGGGCTGTCCTGGCAGACTGCTGCCCCTGGCAGGGCACAGGGAGATGTTCACGGTTAGAGTCCAACTGGGAACACTAGGACACACAGCACAGAAGTGGGAAGGGCCTCCTGGGTCACTAACACATTCTGTAAATAGGTTAAAAAAATGATACAGAGGAATGACAGCAGAAATTTAACGATAAATAGGAGAAGCACATTTCCTGCTCCTGCTACTGAAGGGCTGTTCTCAATGCTGGGTGAGCAAGTCTTCTTCTCACATGTTCATTTCCAGCCCCCTGGCTTCTGTGCTAGAACTATCTTTTGCCCAAGAAGCAGAATCTTTTTCCTAGTGCTTCCTCTCCATATATATTTTAAAAGACTAATCACACCCCTTATCAACTCATTTCCTAAGCTAAGCAAACTCTGCCATTTTCCTCTGAAGATCCACAGGTTTCCCAGATCACCCTAATGGACACTTTCTGAACTCATCCTAGTCTGAATTCATTCTCCTTGAATCTGAGTGATCAAAACCACAGGCAAACATTTCTAACTACTGATCCACACCCTTCAGGGATACTCCCACTTCCCTATCTCCATTGGAACTTCTTCCAGAGGCACATCTACAGCCATGCTGGCTGCTTCACAGCTGACTCTCACTGATGCTTCTGTCTTCTGAAGGGCACTCTACTTGTCCTGATGTATTTTCATTTTCCAAATTTGTTTCAGAATTTTGTACTGTACTCAGGTCAGAATTTGGACTGATAACGGCCTGTATCTGTTCTGCTTCTTAAGAACTCCTAGTACTTTAACTGCTACCGTATAATCCCATGCCCTACACAGGAATAGTCTCAGATTTCTCATGACTCATGTACTAGTTACTAAATACTTGGCTTGTGGACAGGGATACCCCCTATGGTCTGACACTTTTGTCTTGAGACTCTCCCAAACAAGCCCTACCTTACATTCTTCCCTGGGTATGCAGGAACAATCTGTGATACGCCACTCTCTAGAGCCCCACCAAGGAGATGGGATCAGCAAGAGTTACTCGATGCAGAGTAACAACAATACCCACACACCAGGATGTCATGCAGAACTCATCAAGCTACTGGAGAAACAGGCTTGTTGCTGGGAGGACATGGAAACACCACTGAGGCCATTCTGACTGACAGCAATAGCTCAGTGTCTGTGTGCAAGTACCACACTCATCCTCCTGACAGGTACACCATACTGCAGGGACCAAAAGCAAGCAGCTCATTTGAAGTAACTTGTCTATTGCCTGGGCACAAGTAAATTCCTACTGCAGAAACTCAACTCCTGAATGGAAAATGGAACACTGTGCTCCAGAACAGCACAAAACTCAGATGTTCATTCCATTCCATCTTCTTGCTAATATATAAATAGTATATTTATAATATAAATTCACCTTTTTGAGAACAATAGCTGATGCTTACATGAGAGCTAAGCAGTAATGGTTCTCCCTAAGTTTTTTAAAATAAAAGCAGTATTTTTCAATACAAAGAGCCTTCAATCTTTGTGCAACAACCACGTTACAGCTAGAATTTATAAGTCATCCTTAACTATGAGTAGTTTCTTTAGAGTGGTTTGTGGAATTTTTTTTGTAATTGGTGCCGCATTTTTCATAAAAATGTCATACTTGTTATTCAAAAATTTCGTGTTTGAATCCTGTTCATATAGTTTTAAAATACTAATTCCTCGTTTAGAAAAAAACCTGAATTTCAAAGTCGTAATTTTCATTATTTTATGCAGATACACATAGATAATTTACCTTCTGATAATCGCCCTGTGAATTTCCAAACTGCTGCTGTGCTAGTTTTCTGATGAGATCTGAAAATAAGCAAGAATATTCCACAGTTTTAAACAATGTAATTTACAAAAGCAGAGGAAAGAGAACAGTATGAATTCTACTGTTAGGTAGGCAAGATGAAATCAAGAACACAAATCAACAGCATAGGCAAGTATGTAAGTGTCCCATAAATCTGTCTACTAACAACATTTCTAATCAACTGTGTGTTTTACGAGCTCACAGGAATATAGCCAGGTTGTCTATCAATTAATCAATTGCCAGTAAAATACAGTGAAGGTTTTCCTGAGGTCACCCTTGTACCATAAAATCATTATTAGAAGTTCATCACACATGTATCAACTACTTGGACAATGTTTTGGGTATCAGCTTTGCTTCCCCTTTATGCCGAGTACATACACGCATAAATATATATACATACACACAGCATTAGATACATAATGTGCAAAACAAGCATGCTAATGATGACTTCTTGACTGAAGGGTACAATGAAGACCCATATCTTGCCAACATTATCCCAATCTTTTTTCCCCTTTTTATTTTTATATTTTCTTTTTTGATCTCTGGATGAACAGTGAGTACGTACCACCACCAAAAAAAATCAGAAAGCCTAACATGTTACTATTTACTGTGCATCAATCCAACACTCACTCTAACTTATTCACAATATAAAAAAAAAATACAGCAATCACTAAAAAAAAAGAGTAGGAATTTAACATAACTAGTGCCACCTTCAGTAAACCCTGGCAGCTGCAACAAATGGATCCCCTTCTTGGGACATCACCAGCCTACCATTAGTGAGGTTTTGACAAGCCTATGGGAACTAAGCTGGCAGCTGTGGCTCCTGGTCACTTCTGTGACAGCCTGCACCTGAAGGAGAGAGGCACCACCAGCTCTGCAGACCCTCTGCCTCAGAGAAGCACCAGCTGGGCGTGCTCCATGCTAGGCCATGTAAAAGCAACAGTGTTTGGATGTTCAGGAGAAATAATTGACTGAACTTCTGGTTTCCTCTGATGAAGAGGAAGCACGATAGGAAGGAGCATACTACACCTTAAAGAGCTCAAGGAGGAACTCTACCCCCCATGCTCATACAGAGCTTCATCCTACTATTGCCTTGTTTTTAGTCTCCCATGTGCAAATGAACATAGTTGATAAAAATCTCCGGTAAGTTATCTAACCTGGGGATCTGTAAACAACCTGAAGGTGGGAAACTGACTGTTCACCTCCCAAAAGTTTAAGGCCTCTCAGAATTTATTGTAGCACTAGTGAAATATGTTCAGGGAGTTCACAGAGGCTGCGATCGCACTCCTCTCTCACCCCACACATAGCTCAGGAAAACAAATTCCTAAGCAAGCAGTGTCCATAGTTCTCCCTCCTAAACATCCCTCAGTGGGAACACGGACTTGACTGACTGAAGAGATCCTGAAGAGCTCCTCATAGAAAACTATGTCCATGGAAAGAAAACACACAACAGCAAAGCACCAACTGCTGCTTTAAGGCAGGTAGTCCCTGCAAGGCAGCTGCAGCCAGCAAGACTGCCAATTAAAAACCAAAAATCTGTTAATGCATCACCAAGGTGCCAAGCCACAAATCATTCCTTGGTCAGGGAATACATTCCATTTCAAAACACTCACAAAGTGCTGGTAGTAAGTAAGGAAGGACTCCATGCTGAGGCAACCTCATTCTGGAAAGACTATACATAAAGTACAAGATAAGGCTGAATCCCACAATAAGAGAAATAAAACCAAAACATATGCAGAATAAGCCCCTGGGAAGCACAAAAGAGTTATGATCCCTGCAATTCCTTTCACACTCTGCATCTTGGGAGTCACGAGACTGCTGAAAGAAAGGGCACACACCACTGTACTGGCAACACACAACTGATCCACTGCTGCAGCTCTGAAACATCTCGCACACTGCGACTGGCCAAGTCCTCCCCGCATCGAGACCATCCCAGGCAGCATCTGTGTTTCTCCGGAAGTTTCAGCAATAAGGAGATACAAAGCCAAGTGAGGCAAAATTGCACAAGCCCCAGAAGTGTAATTCACACTGGTTGTTAGACAATTTTTTCTTCTTCAGCAGAAGCAACATTTCTTTCTTCCTGTTGATATCTATACCACATAAATAAATTTAAGAAATATGCCTGCATGAAATAATAAATGCAATAATTTTTTTTTAAAGCTAGATGGCTTTCAGCATACAGGAAAAGAGCTAAAACAACTCTCTTGTTTACATATTGATTTAACTATTTAGCATTGTGTGGCAGCCACTGATAAGAAACTTTGACCAGCTTCAATCAGAATGTGATAGGAAGGAATAAAAAGGAAAAGCTTTTGTGGTCCTCAATGCATGAAGCAGCACAGACTGTGGGCAGGTGATCAGATGCAGGAGCCAACTGCTCAGGATGCTGTGGCATCACTCTCCGCAATGTTGCTCTGAACGCAACCAGAAGAGCCCCCAGCAACCTGCTCTCTCATTTCCAGGCTGCTCCTAACTTCGAGGTCCATCTTGCTTTGGAAAACAGTTGGACTTGATGAAGTCTGAAGGTCCCTTCCAGTGTGAATTATTCCAAAGTTATCCCGCAATCATAATGACTTTCTATTGTAAATTCGTTAGTGCAGTAGTGAAAACACTGCCAGGAAGCATGTAAGAAAGCAAGATTTTATTATTGACAAAAATGTCCTTTGATACATTTCCTACTGTTGGGAATTGGTACAAGAAAATCTTTTCCTGTTAAATAAAAATTGAAGGCATTTACCCATTCTCCTAGTTGAGTGTCTGACCCCATAATAAGTTAAACATTAAAAAAAAAAAACCACTAACATGTTACATTAAGTTTTACATACTTGTATAAACACACACACAAATATTTATGGCCCTCTGTAGGCATATATTATGCATAAGAAAGTAACTACTCAAGAGAAACAGAATGGTTGAGATCAGAAGGTTCCCCTTGAAATCATCCAGTCCAGCCTTCCAGCTCAGGCCAGAGTGACCCCCACAGGCTACCCAGGGCCATGTTCGGTCAGGTTTTGAGTATCTCCAAGTAGAAGAGACAATACTAAAACAATCAAACCATAACAACCCAAAACTTGCTCTGATTGCTTGTGATATGCCTAAATTGCTCAGAATGATCCTGATTCACAGTTTTATTTACACTGTTTCCATATTTTATAGCCTGTGAGTAAAAAAAGACAGAAGTCAACCTGAATACACTATGACAAACATGCAGAAAATAGCACTTCGTACCTTTTTTTGAAATGTAGACTCTAAAGCTTGTTCATCAGGAAGTGAAACACCTTTAGGTTTAATAATAAACAAGAAAATAGGTACAGAAGGTTCCCACATGGATTGAGTAAGTTTAATAGTAAGAACAATACAGGTTTCATGCACAACACAATCGCTGATACACAGCCCATTTTTTCCCCTTAATTTTCCAGAATGTGAGACTGCCCTGCTGAATAAAGATTCCCTACTTAGATTACTTTGCAATGATTTTTCAGAAGTAACATGATGCTTCAGGGTGTTTTTCTAACCAGGCAGTACGCAGTAACTGACCAGTCTTTACCAAGAATTTATTATTTCAATAGCTTTCAATACCAACATGATTAGATGTATCCCCAGTTGATTAATTTCAAATGAAATGTGGAAGTTGTATATATTCCCATTAAAGAAAAATTTTTGGCTAGAACTCAATGTGAGATTACCTGCAGTTACTCATGTATCTGTAGGCACAAACAGGCCTCGGTGAATTCACAGCACCAAAAACCTTCCTGCTCATTGCAGGAGGGTTGGACTAGATGATCTTTAAAGGCCCCTTCCAACCCAAACCATTGTGATTCTACAGGTTTTACTGCATTTTGATGGTAATCACAGTTACTACTGCAGAGCTTAAGGGTTAAACAGGGGAACATCCTGTGCCAGGTACTGTGTAAACAGGAGCTACATATGGTGACACTGCTCACTGTAGCACAACGAAAAGACAGCTCAGCTCACATTTTATTCAGCCTGGGATTTTGGTCTGCTTTTATGAAGCATCTTTCCTCCCTAGCTAGAATATCTCACCTGTAGCATTCAAATAAGCTTTTATTTACAACTGAATTCAGGTAACGCCACACAGCTCTCTCCTGCATTACTGGCAAAGTACCATCCTGAGGCTGATTTCTTTTTCAAATGTGAAAGTGTTAGGAAGGTGTCATAAAAAGTGGTGTCCTTTATTTTCAAATTAACTGGATTACTTCTGAAATCTTGGCTTGACCAGTCCACATTGTTTCATAGGACCAGTAATCCACGGCTTTAGCACAGAACACATTTTATCATTGGGGTTAAAGAGATTTACCTTGTGAGGCTCATTTACACAGCTAATCACATTATTGCTTTGCTGACTCCTTCCTGTTCTCATCACACATGCGAAATGCCATCTGCCCTAGTAAATCTAACTAGCCAGATGAGCTGTTAATTTACCAATGCAATTTGTGAAGAAATATTAAGTACCTCTGAGGCTCTCTAGTTAAGAAAACATAATCACTAACTCCTGCATTGCAAGAGTATTGTGTATATACACTCAATATCTCATTACTGTGGCAAGAAAATGAGGTTATCACTAAGTGTGCTTCTTAGAACTGGTCTACAAAAGGGATAGCAAAAATAATAGAGATTTAAAAATAAGCTGTCTGGCTATTAAGTACCAACAGAAATTAATTACAAATTCTTCTGCCAAGGAAGCTTTTCAAATCTAGGTGACAGGAAAATAGTTGGAGTAAAACCTTTGGGAACGCTATGCTTCCACTTCACTAAAAAAATTCCATTGAGCCAGTTCAGCTGTAGTGCAACACCAGCATTAATCAAATTATGCCAGAAATTAATGTCTTTTTATGCATAATACATTAGGCTTCTATTCTGAAAGGTCTTCAAACAAGCCAATAAGAACCATGACTGAAGCGTTCATATTGCACTAAAAGGAGATTTTTTCTGAACAAGGGAGAATTACATAGATAATACAAATGACCAATTAGTAACTACTTTATTGCTATCTCATTCTCATATATAAAACAGTATTTCAGTCCATTCCTGTTCATCTATGATAGACAGAGTCAATGGACTACATCCACATTGAACAGTTCAGAACTTCTCTGAATATAGGTCAGTCAGTCTGACATTAATGAATTAAAAAGACTTCAAACTTGTTTGCTTTCCTAATTATGAGTCTAATAAGTATGTCCTGCAAAGCCAAGAAAACCAGGAAAGCCTTTCAGACTTAACAGAGACAAAAACCTTCCAGGTATCTTAAAGCAAGTTTTATGGCAAGTTCAGTTTACTGACATTTTAAAATACTTGCTTTGACTTCAGTGGGGCTTTGGTCGTTTCCTCAAAGCCTCAAGCCAACAGCCTCTACCATGGTCAGATTTGGCTCCCACTGAAGAGGTCTCCTTCATAAGGTAACCCAAGGACACCTGTGGTCCCTTTTACTGTCCCTACCTCCCTTATGGCTCTGCTCACTCTTGCTGTCCTTAATCCCACAGCATCGCTTCCCTCTGGTTCCACTGCAAAGCAAGGTGAGAGCTCAGTAATGCTGATTGCTGAAGAATCCATCATGCACAGCTGGTGACTGCAGAGAGGGAGGGCCCTGACACACTGCTCACCCCACATGCTCTGTCCTCTCTGTGCAGAGCAGGAAGAAAACTCACTCTGTAAGACAAGTGAGAAGTCTCATAGACAAGGAGATCTTCCCAATTGCCACACAAGAGATCACTTTGGTCCACAGATAAGGAAGCTAATTCAGGCATTCACTCACATAGTCTAGACTACTCCTTTCCAACTTCAGATTGAAAAGCTTCACTCCCCTCTTCACAGTATTTTCCTCAGACAGACCTGGGACACAGCCCTTGTCCTTAACTAAGAAAAAAAACCCAGCCTCCTTAGGTAATTTCTCCCCCCTCTTTTTAGGCAAGGTCTCTCTCTATACAATTCACTTTTTTTTTTCCCATTGAGTTAATGGGAACATCAGGTTGATTCAGCTTCCACCCTCTTGTTCCTCACAAGAGGCCATTCTGACGCTCTTCCCATTGAGCACAGCTCCTGAACAACACACTGATCTTCCCTTGCTTCTGCAGCCCACACACAAGATCACCTATTTCCATTACAGATGTGGTGAAAGGAAATTCTCTGTTCAACCACCTGTCTATTCACGCGCATTAAAGAAATAATGAGCAAAAAGTCACCATGCCTTTTGGACAAGAAAAAAAGGCAAGTAAGAAAGGAACTTTGCTGCTATACCTCACCACTAATCTGCAAAACAAAGCCACAGAATGTGTTATTCCATAATGCCCAGAACAACTTGACTGAATGGAGGTCAAAACCCAACAAATACATACTAAATTGCTTAAGTATTTTAACTTCTCATCTGCTTTGGCAATCTGTCTTGTCACCCTCTTCTGCCTTCAGTATGCAGTTTCATCAACATGATCACTGTCCATTCCCATTTTTTGACTACATTCTTTAATTACATGTTGTTATCTTACAGCACTTTGTCTGTCACAAAATCCAACAACACACAATATGACACAAGCAAAAACACAGTAAGTACATTTTTAAGGTATTGGCAGGCTGGTAAAGCGTATGCTGCTTTATTTATAATTGAGAGAACAAGCTACCAGACCACCTATAAAGGCACCTTAGCTTATACTGCATGCAGTGAGGGACAACGTGAGAGCGAGCGGGCAGCAGAGATGCAATATGAAGCAGGTAATGAAGAGATGAACAGCTATGAGCAGGGCTGAAACTGCAGGAGTGGCGTAACAGGGAGAGCTTTAGGCAGAGCACAGGCAGGACTAAGCATGGTGGAACTGCTGAAGACATGGAATTGCACAGCAGCAACAGCTTCCAAGGTAACTAGAATGTGAAATTCAGGAGAGTCCCTTTACACCCTTCCTCACAGAAAATAACATTGGTCCACCGAAGAAATAAATTATACATCAGTGGATCAGCTAAGAGTAACAGTCAATGAACTTCGTTCACAAACACAAAAAAGTTCCCCGTTTCCCAAAAATAGAGGTTATTAGTCAGGAAGACCAAACAGGCAATTTAAGTCTTCCACGGGAAACATTCATACCTTAGAGCTGCCCCAAACTTGAGGTTATTACCTTGAGGTTACTCTTTAGTACAGTCACATTTTCTCTTTAGGCACACTCTGCTTTCCATTGACATGCACAGACAACATTAAAGAGCCTGGCCAAGGAAAAGGTTTGAAGAAAAAAAAAAAAGCCACAATATCGACCATTACAGGATGCATGGAATGAAAGATTTCTCCTTTGAAAATAACCTTTGCAGGGGCTTTCTAGTTGTTCCTTGATATAAAGAGAGTTCTGTTCTTGCTGAAGTTTTGGAAAAAGAAAAAAGAGAGAGAAGCTTTAGAAAAATCCTTCCTTAGGAGGCTGCAATGAATTTGCATGCATCATGCAGACACAAAATGAAGTCGAAAGCTTTGAAGAAGTATTCCACACAGAAACTGCATTCTCTCTTTTTCTGAAGGCAACAGAACTTCTGTAGCACACTGTGCCACGACAGCTATTTTTTGCCACTTGCTTTGTTTGCAGTAGCTACCTCAAGTTCTCCCTAGGCCACCATCTGCTAAGGATTTACTATGGATTACAAGCAAAGATTTAACTTGCTGTGCTGTACGTTTGTCTGGTTTAGCACACTACACAGGCTGAGCAACTTCTTGATAGGTTGGGTTGTGTAGACATACTGGACTTGTAACTTTGATCAAAGTAGTAAATATTTAGACTGTATGAGCAACATTTTTCCTCTTCCTTTATCTCCTCGGGAGCTGCTGTAAACTGAGGAAAGCACAGAAAATCCTCTCTTGCATAAATTGGATTATTGGAAATATGATCACAGATAATTAATTGGGAATGACATGCTGGAGCCCTGCTGACCAGATTACCTCAGTGACTGGCATTCTGGCAGCTTCCCTGATGCTCCTCAGGATTCCTCTTCTCTGCTTCCCCATTTATGCAAGGGACACAACTTTCCATGTATGTTTGATACGTGGGGCATACATATTGGTTCAAAATACTGCAGAGACCACTGGTCAATTCAAAAATTAAAGCAAAAGTAATGGTTGCTACTCTGAAGAGAGCTAATTAGGCCTGATGCTTGGATTTATTCGGTACAGGTACAGCCAAGCATCTTTCAGCTGAGTTAAACAGTCAAAGCAATACTTAATAGTAGTAACAATATTCACATTCACAACTGTAATCACATTTTAAAGTTCATCAAAATAAAATATAATTTGGTATATTTTCAGTCAAATGAAAGATCCTGACTATGTTATGATGCAATACAACTCATAATTTAATCTCACAAGTGTTTTTAGGAAAGAAATCTATGTGCTTATTGAAAAATGGTGTCAAAATAGGTTTGTGGGGCTTTTTTATAACTGGCAGGCTTACACTAAAATGTATATACAGATAGATTAGTCAACTTAAACTACACTGGCCGACATTTGTGGCACCTGGTTTCTCTTCTAACATGTAGATAACTCACTTTTGGAAAAAGGAAGAAATATACTCAAAAGCTTTAATACATATATGGAAAAATTTAATACTGTTAAGAGGATTATGAAACCCACTGAAATTAATACTTACACATTTATTTTTCTCCAGCAATTTTTGAATATTGCATATTCACTTGGAAAAGGCACCACTTTGGTTAAGATCTGAAAGTTACACAGACCATCTTGAGAGGCAAAAACAATAGTGAGAAAAAGGAGAAGAAAAAATAGCGTCATCATTTTCAAGGTAATGAAACCTTGACTAGGAGGACTGTGGAAAGATTTATTGCAAAGATCTATCAAGCAGTCCTTACTTCAGCTGACATCACTCAAGAAAAAGCCATCACTGAACAAGACTTAAGGGTTTGTTTTTCTGTGAACAACCACCTAAGCAAATTATCAGACATATAAGAGGCCTAGGCTGTGCTAGCCTAGCAGGGAGTCTCTGTACAGTATTTCACATAATTAACTCAAAATGCTTCATAACAGCCAAGATGATGAAAGAACTGAGAAGCCCCTTAGAAGATTGTGAAAACGTAATTCCAGTAAGTTCAGTGACATCCCCCCTCCTCTCTCTCCCCATCAGTTCCAGAGCTACAAGTTAGAAATGAGAATGAAGTTCAGCACTATGCAGATAGATAAGCCTGTAAAAATTAAATGAAGGGACAGGATGGACAGTAAAGGAGTAGCCATTGCTAAGCTGGGAAAATCATGGTGCCTCAGCAGAGCTGCTTGAAAACCCATAAGATGCCTGCAGTTGCTGGTAATTTTCGAAGAGGTTCACCCAAGGGGCACATTACCAGACAATGTGGCTGATCCAAAACCTGTTCTGTCCCACTTCTCACTATAGAAGTTACTGCAGGTATGCTCTGCAAGTCTCAAACAAGCTATCATGCTTTTAGTGGTACTAAAAGTACAGTAGTGCTACTTATCTAAATATATGCATTTCTAGAACGTGGTACCTTTGCTTTTTTCTTTAAAAATATGCAAACCCCACCAATGAAGACTCTTTACCTAGAATGACAAACAAGAAGGCCATGTTCATTCACAATACCATACTGTACTCACACCCTTCCCTTCCTTGTAGTCAGCACCCCTGGATTTAGTTGCATCCAGAACTTATCCCCTGTGCCCTGAAGCAGAGAATGCTGCTGATCAGCTCTCTGGTTATACCTTGTGTCTCCAACCAACATCCACAGACAAAGAGAACATGGTCAGGACAGTTTTAAGGACTGTCCATGCTGTAACTATCAGCAGGTTTCCTGAGTTCCTCAACCCACTTGCCAGCGATGTTCCCACAGACAGAAAGCATACATCTATCTCATTTGGAAAGGGGAGAAGGCAGTTCAGATTTGGCAAATATGAGCTGTCTTAATACTGCACGACTGTAAGCCTATTTAATTTATGATTATTATTAAACTCAAAGAGGCATGGCTGTTTGAGGTACCCTGCAGGAATTGCCACAGCCATCTGTGCTAATGCCACTTTGGAGTACCCTTCCTATGGAAAGTAATCCAATGCCCTCAAACTCTACCGGAGGTTTGTTTTTGTTAGTTTCTCCCTTCTGTCCTAACAGTGTTGAAATTGTGAAGTTGAACTGATGTTTTCCAATTGCTGTCAAAGCATGTTTTTTCTCCTAGGCACAGCTGGCAGGCAGTATTATACCAGATCAGGGCAAGCACTGAGGCTACTCTAGAGAAAGGATTCCAGATGGGCATAAAGAGCAAGAATTTCAGATGATCAGCTATGCTACGCTGATTAAAAAATTATTTCCGTATTTTCCATATAATATCTGTCTGCAAAAGAGATTCTTTGTTTACGTAATCCAAAAGTGGGCAGGAACACATCAGGGAAGTCTTAACATTTGCAACTGTAGTTTTCCGTGGTAGCCTCTAGTAGATAATCTATGTAAGCCTCCCCTCCCTAAAACCTCTGTCTCCTCCCTGCCAACAGAAAGTCCTTTTGACAAGCAATCTGTTAGTCTGCCGTTTTGAATAAATCAGGGGAAAAAGAATTACTTTTCTGATGCCTAAGAAAATTAAAAAGCCAGCCTTAAATCTGCTTCAGAAATGTTCTCAGACTCTTCCTCGTTTACATGGGCATGTCACCAAGCAGAGCAGCTCTTAACTTCCCAACATGAAATGAGCAGTGATTTTTTTAAACACTATTTCCTTAAATGTATATGAGTGGGCAGAGAAAAGAAGAGGCTAAATTATCTCATATCTTCCTGCTGCTCCATCTTCCCCAGTATTTCCAACATTTATACACAAGAAATTTCTTGCAGTGTATACATCGTATTACCAAATAAAGCAGCACTGTTATCCCAGTTCCCCATCACCAGCGTGTATAACACCTGTCACACCTGCATATTTGATATACACACTTCAGCCACTATTCTAAATTCACACTCTAGCTCTACTCACAGCTGTGGAAAAACACCAGAGGGAGGTAGGGAAGGCACTATCACCTGACAACAGAAACTAGCCAATCTAACAAGCCAATCTAACAGCTCACTTACTAATGGGCAAATATTGCTCTTCCCTTCTTCTCAGTTCCTGCACCATTTCCACCTGTGCTCCCAACCCAGCTCCAGGACGTAAGCTTCAAGAAAACTAACCCACACGCACAGGGGGTTAGCTATCAAACACTAGCTCAAAACAGCAGTATACCACATCCAAACAAAAACTGAAACTTCACACAACTGGAAAAAAGGATATCCTAATTTATGTTTTTATGAAGCGTCATAATGGCTACAGGTATCTGTGCAAAATTTTATGGTGCTGGACTGCAGCACCTGCAGAGTCAGAGCCACAGCACCATCCTTAAACCTCGTGCAGACATGCCCAATCTTCCTGGGAAAATTTTAAGTTTAAAAATAAAAGGGCACTACCAACTATATATAACTGTAAACTTAGCTCCAACATCCAGACACATACATTTGTTTTTGTAGGGAAGCCGTGGAAGACTAAGAGAATGCAAAACTAAAGTAAAAAATGGGCAACGAAGAATTAGTTACAAAAGGCAGAGAATCTAGTTTGACACACATACAAAATAATTCTGTCTTACAGAGTTTAAGTGAGGGGGTGATAAAGTGTTTGGATTACTTGCTTTAGAATCTCACACTCAACACAGCCAATAAATTTTAAAAGTCAGTATCCTAGGAGCTAATCAAACCTACCCAAAATAACAGGGTTTTGCACGTGCATTTTCTATTACAGCTATACTAGCTACAGATACAGTTTATTTTCACATCAAGTTGCAAGTTTCTTCTTTAAAATATCTGGAAATAATTTAATTGCTGAATATACTCATGTGTTTTATTACTGAGATAACACAAGACTAACTTGCTGAACTTCACAATCTGCAGCTGCTTTAAAGGCTGACTAGATGAAGAGAAAGAAAGACCAAAAGGGGTCAGACACAGGACCTGATATTAAATATTCAAGTTCTAGTCCTCAGTCTGATTAAACTGTTCAGCAAGCAAGATTCCACAGTCAGAAAGAATTGAAAGTGTAGTCCAGGTATAAAAATCAGCTTGTTCATGTTGCCCATAGCACATAGTACATTTAACTCTTCATACTATCTTTTGCCCAGAAAGTACCTGCATTCAACAGTTGTTTTGTGTAAAAGTTGTACTCCCACTTCAGCAGAAATGCTTATCTAGAAAAAAGTCAGAAGGTGGAGAAAAGCAGTTGTAACTTAACTGGTAAAGTTGTTCTGCAGTATGTTCAGCTACAGCAGGGTAAGGTAAACAGGCCTGTAAGTTTTTGTCTTATTTCACCTAAAAATAGGAGCAGGAGCTTTATTACCAGCTTCTTTCCTGTGTGAACTCTTCATATTTCTGTTACAAGACACAAGCTGTGAAGCTGAAGATTTGTTGGGCACATCCTGCTGGCAACTGGAATCTCAGATTAACATCCTCTTACTGCAACTAACAACGGTTTCCATGGGAACAAAGACAAAACTATGATAATTCATAGCAGCCACAGCGTCATGCTGACCATATCCTGTCCATACCAAGTTCACATCTGAAGGTTTCCAACACAACAGGTGACATGCACCATCTCACAACCATGAAGTGACAACTTTATCAATAAATCAATGCTGCAGTTTATGATAATTTCTACATAAGAAAAACTGATTATTCGTTTTGTTAGATGTCCTCTTTCTTAGCTAAGTGATAGAAGCAACTTGTATTATCATCATCATCTTTTTATTTCAAGTGGTGTTATTAACAAGAAAGAAAATGTTTCCTCTGTCATAAACAGTCCTCAACAAAAGGAGTAGCAGCACAATCATTACCATGGAGGAACAAAGGCACACTGAGATTAAAGTGGCCTACTGAGCCTCAGGCAGCAAACGAGTGACCAAACAGTCTTTTCCACTCCAGTGTATCATTAACTAGAAGTGGAGGCTGCTTCCCTGAGGAAGTTTACACTTAAGTAAACTCCCTCCCATTTCCAGCAGTACATCATCTGGTAATGAGTACAAAAATATTTGACTGGTGGCGTTGAAAGCAGAATCTATTTAGACCCACTGAAGCACTGCAATCAGATATCCTAATTCACTTCTTCTGAGCTAGTTTCTTGCCATATCCAAGGAGCACAGTGCTGGTCTTAAAGATTCAGCAATTTAAAAAAACTTAAGGAATTACAGTTCCTTGCCCTGGTTCTGTTACAGTACTTTACATGAGAACTATATTTAATCCAATTAATAACTTACTTACTAAATCTAAACTTAGATTAAAGTCGTATTTCCACAAACTTGATGGCATGATCAAATTTAGAAGGGAATAAATAATTACTTATCTAGATGTAACTAAAAGAAAACCATCTTACAAAGTATTTCTTGACTGATTTTTTTCTTTAAATGAAGTGATCCCTTTCAACTGTTGAGGCTTAGCAACATGCAATTAAGAATAACATTTCCCAAAGACTCTCATGTACTTCATATCTTGTTTTATTATAGCAGTATAAAGCTCTTACTGGCTTTCTTCCTAAAAGGCATACTTTAGACTGAAGGAGTATGAATGTTATCCTGCAACATATTCAGCCCCATCAGAACACTACTGCAAGATGACTTGCAAAGGCAGGAATATCTATATGCTATGAGACAATCCTATCACTTTTTTTTGACTCCCAGCTAAGAGTACTGATAGACCGGAAAACTGAACATTGAGTACTTCCAAGTATTAGGAAAAAATATAAGACTACTAAGACCAAAGGTAAAAGTGATTGCTGCCAAGGCTTGCACACAAATGATACTTTTCTATGTTGAGGTTATATGCCATACACTGGGGCATCAACCCGGAACTAACTCTTCTGAAGTACCAGTCCCACCAGAACGACAAAGTTTGAAATAGAAACATCAAAAGGCTTGCTTTCTGTGCCCATTTGTCATTATGTTTATTTTAATCTCTGAATCAGAATTAACTCTATTTCAAGCTGGAATTTAAAAAACCAAACCAAACAAAACAACCATTTTAAATATGTAACTACACCATTAATACACTGAATGTGAAAATAGAAGAGCATATGGCAAAAGAGATTATGGGGATTAGCCAATTAAATGGTATGACTCAAACCAACATGATCCGTCAAATCTGTATTTTGCAGTGAAGTATATGGGGCCATGGGATCACGACTTCACCTAATACAAATAACACAGCCAAAGTTCTGAAAATAACTGATTTGGCAAAAAGTATCTTCAAGGAAGTAAGGAGAAGTGTGAGATGTTCAAAGCTTACAAGCTAAGAACAAATTATTTACTTCTGGACGTCTTCCTTAATGCTGGAGTTCACAATAACTACTTGATGTAGAACTTATTAAGAGCAGTCCTACAGGACAATAACCATGGTCATAAAGTCTATACTCACTAAATATTCACATGCTTAGGACACAGGGCATTAATTTTGACATAAAAGATTACAGACCAAATTCTTGGTAATACAGAAACACAGTGAACGTCTCAGTGAAATCAAGTTTCTGCAGTCGTAAGAGAACAAAATATTCAAGCAGGGCTTTAGGCAGAGTGGAGGCCTGCTTCTAGAAGCTGAATGCAGATGGCAATCCTCACCATCAGGTCTCACAGAGATGCAAATAGTTCACCCGCAAATTTAACAGAAGGGAAGAGGCAAAAGAAGCAGAGGTTATCTGGAAGCAGTGCCTCCCAGAGGTGAGATTACTGTCACCTTCATGCAGCTGCCCTCATTACACCTTGTGTAAGACCTGCTCAAAAGACAGATCCTGCAGGAAAACAGGCCAGGATATTATTCTGCTGCTTAACCCCTGGGACTCTGAGCACTTGTCTAAATAGAAGTCATTCATTCAAGTTCAGTTGAGCTCATTCTTCTACAGTTATGTGAGAGATGCATGAAGAAATGTCAAAATCCCAAGTAAACAGCAGTTCACAGATATACATGTATGTGACCAATTAGACTAAAGAATTTAAGGCATTATATTACTAAAAGTTTAAATGAAATTTAAATGTTTAAAAAAAGTTTAAATGAAATAAATTGAAAGCTGTATTACAAAATAATATAAACACCTTTTATACAGAGTTGCAGCAAAACCACAAAAAGGAATCAGTTACAAACCAAAGTCCTTCTTACGTTTAATTAAAGGTTCACCTTGATATAATTTTAAATGCCAATATTACACAAACACATTAGCACTTTTAACAGCTAAATGAAACAAGAAGCATGTTGAAAAGTTAAGTGGATAAAACTACCACATCCACAAAACCACAATTTCCAAAAGCACCTTTTAATCAATGCAACCTCAATAAGGTTGCACACATTCCTCCAACATAACAAGTTTTCCTTTAGAAGGGACAGCTTAGTAGGAAATGAATGGGAAAAAAAACCTCTCATTAAAACAAGTGCAGTTTCGAGTCTTAACCTGACATCTTTCAAAGGAACAAGAAGCTACACGTGGCTATGTTGTGGAACTGCCCTTACATAAAACTTGACCATGGATGCACATTTATGGAAGCAAAAGAAATTTATTTCAAATTTCCTGTGCTAAATCTTATAATATTATATCCACCTGTTTATCACGATATGCAAAACTCAGTTGTCTCTTATGGATTTAACGTTAACTACAAAGCAGCTTATCCACTACTTCTATCTCATGCTGTTTCAGTTAAGAAGACAAGCCTCAAATGCATCAGTGACAGCTTTGAGATATGTAAGCAAAGTTCTGTGACATTTCACCAACATTTCACTTTCATTTACAACCTCCTCCCCATTATGTTTAGCATAAAAATATCCTTTTATACAGAACTGTACACATTTCCAAGCCATAACACACGCTACTTACAAAGTCCTTCATATAATTTACTTCCTGATTATGGCCTTGGTATCTACAATAGGGTGAACACATCAATAAAAAATCTGTATTTTAAACAAAAGTAGTTTATCTGCTTACCTTGAGGGAAAGAATTTGGCTGCACTAAGTACAGGAATGCATGTACTATTTTAAACAAAATTCCTATTGCCCCAGGTTCATGGTATGCACCTGTATCATACGTCTTGGCTGGTACAAATCCAAAATCCAAAGTTCCAGGAGGTGGTTTGTATATAGGCTGTACCTCTGAAATAGTACTTCCACAAAACAGCAGCAGCAGCAAACAGAGTTCCACAGCCATAGCGAGCAGTATTCATAAAACTGGAGGTAGAGATATTTGTCCGACCAAGTCTAGAAATCTTCAAAACATTCACTTGGAGGGTAGCTTTCCAGCCAGGAGAATGCTGGTGCACTCTCACACCTCCAATTCTTAAATATATTTTTACTTCAGAGTGGTACAGCAGCCTCTCATGGAAATGACTCAGCGCACCATCTCTGGCAAAAAAAAAAAAGAAACAGCTCGTTAAGGTGTGTGCAAGCAAAAAGTAAAGTGCAAGACAACCTGTAATCTCCTGTGGAAATTGAACATATCAACAGTTGCAAAAAGTGAGCCAGATAAGACAGGAAAGAAAAAACTGTTGAGATTTGCAAAGAATATATTATACTACATACACTGTACTTGAAAGAGGTGGAAAAAACAATTATGCACAGTTCCAGGTCAGTGAGTTTTCAAAAACAAAGCAGAACGTTGGTACAGCTCCAAGGGAAACAAAACTAAAGAAGCAGTGTATGAACTGCACTTCTGACTAAGTACAATATGTCATGTCACAACAATTACACAATGCATTTAATTACCACCTGATGGTTCTGTAGTTGATGACAATTATTACAAGTCATACTCTGTATTTCTTTAATCTACACCTTTTAGCAAAACCTTCGATCCTAGATACTCTTAACTGTCTTCCAAGATTGAGGAAAAAAATTATGCATTACTGAAAAGCTACCAAAACAAAACAAAAAAACCCCACCAAACCCCGAATCAACAAAACATCACTCTCTTGACAGATGACAGTGGGTGCCAGCAATTACTTTCTATTAATTCAAACTATCTCAGGGCTCTCCTTAGGAATTGGAGTAGTCAATAATTTTTATTTACAGCTTGTTAAAGCTGAGTGTCATTAAGAGTGTCACTAACTAACTTTGGATAGTTATGCCTGTTTAAGAACATTCTGAATCTACAAAATCACAGCAGCCTAATCTACCACTACTTAAGAAACGTAAACAGAAACACCCCTGGCTTTCCAACAACTCAAGTTACCACATCTTAATCTACAAGAAGCCAGGTAAGACTCCTTCACTTCAGCATACAACAGCAGCCTCTGAGGAAACAGACTGAAACCAACCAAATAAAAGGCAACAGAAGAACTGCTGCCCTTCTCTGATTTTGGAAGCTGCCCACACTCGATGACCATGCCAGTGAGCACCACACTGACTTTCCCACCCATCAGGCCAGCTTCTCTTTGGGATGCCTTTGGTGATCCCCCAGAGTGCCCCTGATGGGGCCGTGTGGGAGCACACTGCTCATGACAAGACATCACTTCCAGCGGGGGGGAGCACCCAGCACCAGCTGCCTTCCCCAAGCACAGCTGGGCCTCTGTTGCCTTTTTCAGCAGCACTGCTCAAGAGAAATGCTTTCCATCTCCACCTTGGTGTTCAGGCCATTCACTGACAAGAATGACAGCAAAATAACACAAACACCTCACGGCTTCAGTCAGCCCAGTGCTACACCAATACCTTGACTTCCAAGGTACTTCCACATCAAAGAGATGCTGAAGACAGAAGACTTAAAATCTATAGTAAGGTGAGACTTAAATCTCTCCCATGCCTTGCAATCTCTGATAGAACACCAGCTAGCTTTCTGAAAACCAGTACTTTGCAAGAAGTCAAAATCACATTGCAAGCTTATTTAGTAGTCTGTGCTGCACTCGAAGGATACATCAAGAAAAATATGGAACAAAGGAATACAAGATCAGATCAAAGACCTAGAGACAGTTTTGTTTCTCCACTGTTCAAATGAGTTAAGAAGGAACACTCAAACCTGTCTTTTCTTCCCATGGCTTGTGAAAACCAAGAAGAATAAACAGTAATAATTCTGAGATTAGCACAATTATCCAACCCCTATTCAAAAAGGTGATGTTAGCAACCACTCTGAAAAATGCTCAACACAAGCACACACTAATTTAAAACACATAATACCATGAGTACTTCCCTATCCGGAAAAGAATGTTCTGTTAAAGACTAATGAAAGAAAAAAAAAAAGTTCAGATCCAAAATATTCATTTTCCTCCTTTAATTTTTTACTGAGACTAGTTTTCTTCAGCCTAAAAAATACTTTTAAGTGAAATTTTATCATATACACATGTTGCTCTGAGGCTGAACACAGAAATGGTCAGAGAGTGAAAACTGCTTAGGCTGCATTTTATTATCAAATCTCCAGAAACTCTACTACAAGGCAAAATATCACAAGACCACAACTAGGTAAAAAAAATATCATTTCGTCTTTATGACACAACAGTGAAAATGTTGCAAGTTTGATACACTACTGTTCTGATGCCAAAAAGATTTTTGCTTTTATATATATTCTTCATATATATTCATAGCTCTGTGGACTTTTATTGTATAGTTATATAGTTTCCTAGCTAACTCCAGTATTTTTCCTATGAGACAAATTCCTGAAGGCCTGTTCTAATCTTGCTTCTTCTTGATACCAAGACCGAGCCACCTTCCCAAGACATTTTCTGATGTTTTAGCCATAAACAAAGTAGAGCTAGTAGCAAGGAGGCAGGGCTTCAGAGGGGGTCAAACCAAGAGGGAGAATTACTTCATTAACTGTTCTTCTAATTGGGGATTCTTGTCAATTATGCTAATTTGCTAAACTTATAAAAGTGTAAAAGCCCAATATCACGTATGCATTTTTGACACATTTTCATCATGCATGTCATTGTGTTGTGCACCTGGAGAGACCTTCATTAAACAGTAACCACTTTTTATCACCTTAACCTTGTTTGGCTCTTGATTTTGGGAGCTCAAAGGCAACAGTTCAATTTGGTTTCCTTAAAAAGAGATTTGAACAATTTTTCTAAGTCTGGTTTAGTTTTTCTGGAGATTTCTAAAGTACAGCTGCAATGTTTCAGTGAGTCAAGAGAAAAAGCTCACACATGGTAACTGAGACTTGATTCCAAAAGTTAAGGAAACAGAAGCAAAAGCATCCATTTCAGAGAAATGTTAGGTGTGGTTGTGAAAGATGAAATTGAGAAGATGACTTCTCTAACTGGTGTCTTAAGGCAAAGCTCTCTGTAGTGTGCTCTGTTATACTAGAGAGAGGGTAGAAAAAGATACCTTTTTCGGTAAGATTTTCGATTAAAGACAATTTAAAGTCTATCTAATTGCACAAACAGGCAAATAAAACACTGTTAAAATGTTCTCCCAATATAGGAAAACAATCACTACACCTTCTAGAAAAAACTAGTCGTGTATTAACCAAGACAAAGTGGGCAGTTTTAAGACAAGGACACTACTGAAATTGCAAGGACACTCCATGTACTGCAAAAACTAACAATATTCTGCTAAGTGGATAAACATAAGTCTCCAACTCTACACAGTTTTCAGTGAGGCTTTTATAAAATTCAGGTGAGTTTCCTACAAATCAAAGAATCTGCAGAATTATGACCATATGCTCTTCCTCTCCCTTTGCTGGCAAATATATCATAGTAAACATGGTATATACAATCTTACTGGACAATTCCTCCCGACTGACACCAGTCTTCTCTATAACACATAAACCACTAATATTTTCAAGGTTACATTAATAATAATAATCAGGAACTTGCAGAAACACTATTAAACCTGTAACTTAAGATGCCTCTGAGCATCTAATATGTATTCAACCTACCTAAAAATAATTCAGATGTAAAAAGCTCACAGCAGTTCTCCTTTTTTGATATCTAAAAGAAACTTAGCTGGGAGCGTATCAGTAGTTAAATATGCTAGACAAACAGCATTAAAGAGGAAAAATCTATCCATGAAATCTGTAACTCTGAGAACTGCAAGAATGACACAAATAAAGAGAACTGAATAGCAGTTTATGCTAATCTTCATTGCAGCATGTGGCCATCTCATTTCCTCAGACACAGTGTGGCATCACTGCAGTCAATGAGTTACAAGAACTGCCAGTACAACTCTCCCCAAGTTCAAGTAAACAGTGAATGAAAAGAAGCTGTGTGAAACTTTGAAATGCTTACAGTAATTATCAAATAAGCTACCAATTTCATTACTACACACCCTGTGAAGTACTTAAGTTAAAATGAATTAAAGATTTTCATTATTATATGCGTATGGTTTGCAAATGTCCATTTTTAAAAGACTTGAGCTTTGCATTTTATTCTATGGTTGACACTAATATTCTATACACACAAGTCACTAAGCATAACTCCTGGGATTTTAAACACTACCTGAAGAGAACACCATCACCCAAATATGCAGCAGCATTACCATCTCAGATCTATCCTACCCTGTTACTAAAAATATTTTCCAAAACCAACTTCTGCTTTAAGTTTAACAAGGGAAGAGGAGACAAGAGCTAGATGCTTTAGTTCAGCAGCTTCCATGATACATCAACTCTGAATAACAGAGCCCAGAGGCAGCATGATGTCCAGCTCTTTGTTCCAATGGGACTGGCCTCCTTCTGTTTAACACTGCAATCCATGCAAATACAACACTGCAGTGCAGCGATGCAACGATGATTAACCCCGTGAACTGAAATTCAATCAACCAGGGGCTAGACTGCTAAAGCTCAATGGGGGAGCCTGCTGGCAGTGAACCAGGATGGGCTGGGATGGTGGTAGATGCAGTTGTCCACAGGAAGCCCGCACAAAGGTTCTGAGTACATTTGTTACATTTTTTCAATTACACATTTGAAAATCCAAGTCCATAATCCCCTTGCACCAGTGCCAGCAATCACCAGAAGTGAAATTAAAGCAGCCACAAAACACATAGTTACAGGCAGGCTGAAACTCCTAAGTATGTGTAAAAAAACCAAACCCACACCAGCACCTTCCCATTCCAGAGACCCCAAACAGCAAGCAAAGTTAAGATACTGGCAGGTTAAAAAGGTACCGTTTTCTGTTACAAAATCTGCCCTAAGCCTACCAACAATTACAACCTGTTGCCACAGGAGGATTAAGAAGCCAATACACCTAATAAGCACTAGGGACTGCAGAATATAGCTTGGCAACACTGAGAAAAACTAAACAAATAGCATCTTCCACACAAGGCAGCCTTGGTACCCACATGACTTGCCTGCTATATGTTCAAAACGACTAAGTGCTCAGGTCAGGAAAAACTGGATATTCAGAATCCAGTTTGCTTTGAGCAGCTTCTTACTAATTTCAAAATTAATAAACTAAAAAAGCAACACCAAAAAATCCTTCGGTTTTGTAAGTCACAGCCATTTGCAAGCAGAAATACACCTGTAAAAACTCCAGGTGAGATACTTTCCCCCAAGCATAAGTAGGTCTGATTTTCAGCTGACTGCCTAAATATTTGAAGTACATTTTCACTAACCAAACAAAATAATTTAACTTGTTTTTAAGTGGTGCATTTACCCCAGTATTCATAAAGCATTCCTTGTTAAACTACTTTTCAGTATCACATAGTACATTTTAAAACACAGTAAGCCCAGCCCATAAACAGGCAGCTTTTGGCAAATGTGTATTGATGAGCGCTGTGTCCATGTCTCCACACCAAGGTACCGCAACACGACGCACATGTTTCCCACTAGCAGCTGAGACCAAGCTCTTCCTTCACCTTCTTTCCAATTACTTGAACTGTAGAGACCTCTTCCTCTAACACGCTACCTAGTCCTTATCTGCAAACTGCAGAGGAGCGCGGGTACCGCAGCTCTGCCTCTGCTGGAATACCGACCGATGTGGTAGTTTTTTCAGCGGCTCCTCTGCGTATGTGTGGAAAAGACACAGCCCATGTTTACTACCAGAACTGCCCCTTCTCCCCAGCTCTCTGATGAGGTCCCCGGCTCACTGCAGAGCTCACCTCTGCCGAGCAAAACGTTTGGCCAGCCGGGGTGGGCTGGCGCGGTCTGCCCAGGTGCAAAACGAGCAGCCACGGGCAGCACCGCCTCAGGGAGCTCCTCCGAGGCGGGCGGCATCCGCCGCAGCGCTGCCGTGCCGAGCGGGCAGCCGGCAGGAGCGCACGGGCCCTCTCCCCGCTCGTATCCACCGCAGAGCCCAGGCTGGGGCTCGCCTCCCNACCCCCCGGAGACCCCGGGCTGGGGCCCCCCCCCCTCCCCCCCCCCGCCCCTGACGAGCCAATTTCGAGGACAGCACAGCCCCGTCCCCGTCCGCCTACCCGAGACAGCTCAGGCCCCACCGCCCGCCTCGCCCCTCCTCGCCCCGGGCAGGTGCCCTCAGCGGCCGTCCTCCTCCTCCTTCTCCTCCTCCTCCCCCCCCGTGGACCGGCTTCCTCTCTCCCCGGAGATCTCCGGGGCTCTTCCCGCCCAGCTCCCGCCGCTGCTCTCTGTTCATCTGCCGGTAGCTCACAGC
>VZRV01001411.1:1718930-1801087 GCA_013398115.1 Falcunculus frontatus
TCGACGGCCACCCGCCCCCCCTCACCCGGCTTTCCACGGAGCTCCCCCGCCCGCCGACCCTCTCCTCCCGCGAGGGAAGGGGCCGCGCTCTCCCGGCCAAGACCTTCTCCCGCCCGCAGCTGGAGAAGGCGGAGGAGCCCCATCCCCGCCTGCTGCCCCCCACGGTCCCAGCGGAGCTGCCCCGGTACTCTTTCTCACGTACCCCCCCCCCCCCCCCCCCCCCCCNGCTGTACTCACCGGTCGAGCGGGGACAGCGAGCCGGAGGCGGCGGGGCACGGCCAGCACAGCCCGCTCCGCTCCGCTCCGCCTCAGAGCGCCGCGGCTGCCGTGGTGGCGGTGCCGCCCGCGCATAGATTATGGAGGCGGGCTCTGCCCCGGGCCGGGGCTGCAGGACCACCCCGACAGGCCGGGATGGAGGGGGGAGGAAGAGGAGGAGCGTGAGGGGTTTAACCCCGACGGGATGTGTTGGACGAGTGGGGGTGGGGATAGGGAGATGCTCCGTGCTGTGGCCGGTCCAACGCGGCCGAGCGGGTTGGGCTGAATCCGCACTCCCGCGAGTGCGCAGCAATCGGCAACCTGTTGCATCCCGGGCTGGCTCCTGCCCTGTTCCCAGCCGGGAACGGGCTCCGCCACGCCGGGACCCGTGGCCGGGCTCCGCCGAGGCACATCCCGCCTCGCCGTCACAGACGTGGCCGTGCCATCTCCCCTTGGTGATTTCCTCTGGGGCTCGGTTCGAGGTCCGGCGGGTTTGCTTTTCTCATTAAGATGACATACCCCATTAGCTTTTGAAAAAAATCTTGTTTTTCTCCTCTCGAGGGGTGTCCTTATTTCCTGATGGATTTAGCATTACCTTTAGGGCTATTATCTATATTCTTAAGTGTTCTCTGTTCCCGGAGGCCAGTGATTTATTGGTAAAATGAGAAGATTTTTTCTTACAGGTTGCAATACAGTAACATACACTTTCAAAGGCTGCTGTGCTTTCCTTCTGCGTTGTGCAGATTTTTTTGTGCTTTTGATTTTTATTTGCAACTTTGGTGTATTAATGTGGTTCCTCTATTGCAATATTAAAATACGAACATGATTCTTGCCTCTCTTACTATACCCTCTGTTACTCAGCATCACAAATGCATTGCAAGACAAAGCAAGAATTTTTGCTGAACATCCAAGGTTATGCTGGTTCCTTGGAAATCTGTAAAAAAAACTGAGGGAGAAGGCAGTTAGTCTCCTTTTTGCAGGCAGAAACAAATCAAGACTGGAGCTATGGCAGCACTCTGCACTGCTAATTTAAGCCTGGCCAAACATCGAACAGTTTTCCCACAGGTGGTATTTGGTGTTGCTGAAGTCTACCCGTATTTCAGCTCAGGGCATTTGCCAGCAATGTACATCAAAGAACAAGCTGCCACTCTGGCTGCACATAGAACAATTATCCTGACCAGAGCTAATCTTGGCTTGTTCAGCAGGATGACATGTAAAGGCACAACCCAAAATGGAATGGCACAGAGCTCAGAGAAAGGCTTTTGTCCAAGTTCTTGCTGTAGCTGTCATAGGCACCCTAAGCCATATGTCAGAGAGGAACAACACAGTAGCCTTGGGGAAAACAGAACACCTTGACAGATGGAAAAATGTGTTAAATTAGTCAGATAGTCTGAAAAAGAGAATTGCAGTTCCTGTCTTAAGCTTTGGATGAAACTTGCTCTAAATGCATGAGTATATTCCTTCCAAATAATGGGTTGTGAGTGCCCAACACTGTTAATGAGACAATATGGTGACTTTGATTCCCTTGCTTCTATTCAGGGTTAAACCAGAAAGGCCAAGTCCTACTGACCTCAGTGACTCACTGACTGATTTTAAAATGCAGAGTGAAGGCATATGGCTACAGTGATAGATTTCTGCAAGGGTGGAATAGTCCGTAGGAACTTGAAGAAAATATGGGGATGCAGAGGAGAAGAGCAAGGATTGAAGCTGCAGAAAATCTTGACTTGCTGGAGCCAAAGACATTTAGATTTTCTCTTGGGTTACTAATTTATACAAGTTATAGGTTTTCTACCATTTATGGTAGGCTACCGCAGTACTTCGGGATGAGAAATGTCTGTAGTTTGCATAAACAAGGACATGAAACTAGAGTTACAGGAAAAATAAACTAGCTTTCAGAGAAAAATTGAACCTGAATCAAGACCGACACTGCTAATGGAGGCATTTCTTCAGCAGACTAAGCCAACACCTATTTGTTGATTAGTATTATCCATGGATGACAGATCTCCTGTTTATTTTCATAGATGTTGCTATCAATATAAGAAAGCTTTCCAGTCATATCTGAGTTTCTCTGTACTGTTGGATCTAGCCAGAAATAAAGGACTTGCCTAAGGTGTCTGAAGTGACTGCATTAAGATAATTTATATCGTATTAGGTACCAAAAATGTGTTGTCTGAATAGCACCTAGTTAAGGTGTCAGAGCTTGTCACTTTGAGATGGTAAATGGAAGCATGACCTCTTCAGCTGCCTCCAGATACATTGCTGGCACCCCCAAGCATGTGTCTGACCTGAAACCGCTCTGAGCAGCTGGTGACCTTTCCTTGATGTTTCTTCTCTGCTAACTGCACGGCAGGTAGAGGCAGAGAACTGTAAAGCGGGAAATACTGCACCAGTTTGCAGCCCTTTCCCTCTCTCCTTGTGTCCCTGCCCCCTAATCACAGCTGTGCCTGAGCTTGCTTAGCTGCACGCTCCTGTGGGCACAGCGAAGGATGTGCTGATCTGTGGTTTGCCTGCATGTGGAACAGAGTCACATTAGAAAGGCACGATGTGTAAGAACAGTGTGGAGTCTTAGCAAGCTCAGAGAGCATCAAGAAAACGTGTCCTTGAGGGAATGCATCATCTTCTATCTGTGGTCCTTTGTGCCTTATTAGGGTGATTGGGCTCAATTTAATCAGGATGTCTTCTAGCTCTGTTCTTTATGGCCAAAACTTTTAAATGATCTCAGCACTCAGAGCTGTGGTCAAGTTCCCAAGGCAGCTGAACCCCTAATTGCTCACATAAATTAGGAAGCAGTCTTTCAAACCACAGCACAGTAGGTGAAAAGGCCTCCAAAAACCTACTATAAGCATCTAAAACAGGAACAGCTGGATGAAAAAACCTGGCCCATACTCTGCAGTGAGCATTTGAAAATCTGGCTGCATATCAATCATCTCTGTTATCTCAGAGGAAAATCCTCAGATAACAGGAAGATACATGAGATTTAGAGCTTAACTATAGTGGTTGTATCATGTAATTGATTTTTAAGTAGAGCTTGTGATTAAAGGTCTATTAGATAAATAGCCTCTTTCATTAGTTGGAGTCAAGTTAGGCATAGTATTGCCCAAAGAGATTTAAAATCATAACTCCAAACTTTCCACCTCCCAGAAAGAAAAAGGACAAGGTAGAAAATCTCTTATATTGTGTTTAGTCTTCCTCTGGATGTTCGTTTAGGGAGAGAAGGGTGCACGGAAGTGTGGGAGAGGAGCAGCATGCCTTCTGTGCACCAGGGCTATGGAGAAAAGTGTTTTACATACCCTTTGCCAAGAACATGTCAGAGTGACAGCATCCAGCATTCTGCCAGCATCCCAAAATTGAACCAGTCTACGTATCCCCCTTACCATCTCTACCCGTTAGCCTGATGCCTGCCCACTTTGCTCTGCTTTCTGTGGGTTACAACCCCCGAGTCCTTCCCTGTCCTCTGCCATGCTGCACCCTGCCTAGCTCTGCCCTCCCTCCTGCCACTCAGTACCACCCTTCCCTTCTGGCCTAGCTTAGCACTTTGGATTCTGCCAGCCCTCCCAATTTGTGAATGCTGCCCAGCAGCACTCACCAGCTACCTGCATAGCCCATGCCCTCCTCCTGCCCAGCTCCCCATTGTCACCATTTCTCCCCTCTCCGACATCCACAGCTGCAGCCTTCCTCATCCTTAATTCTTCTGTGGGATGCGAGGCTTAAAGGATTACGGGCTGTATGAGTTCACAACCCGAACTCCAAGCTGTGAACTCTTCATGGCTGGAGCCAGGCTCACCCAGGCTCTGCACGATCTGTGAGAGTAGACAACTGGGGTTAGAGCAAGCAGGAGGAACATGTTGCTGTATTAGATGCAAAATATGAAAAATTTGAAAGAATTATTGGAATCCATAAAAATGGTGGGAAACAGTACGATTGCTGTGTGCTATACTCTGACATGTATTTGCTTAATTTCTTGCTCCCAAGGAAAAATTAAAAAATGAAATGGACAATGTTACATTAATTCTCAAGCTTAGAAAACAATGTGGCTTTTCATTGTAGACTTTTGACTCATGCTAGTTTAGGATATGATTTCAGTAAGGATTGCCTTCATTTGAACAGAAGATTTGTATCACTTTAGGATGCCTTCAGAGAGTTGATGTTTTGTCAGCTACACGTCTTGCCATTACACTCTGTTGTGCCCTTTTCTTGTGACTGTGATAGATCTGCATGTCAACTCGTCAGAGAACTTAAAAATTATATTCATTGTTTTTCATCTGAGGAAACAAACCAGTAGTAGTTGCTATAACAGATTTCACAGCTAAACAAAGATACAAAATGACAGGGATTACATGATGCATGTATTTGGAGCTTGTAGCTTCTTTTATGAGCTCCCACCCCACACACAGACTCACTCTGTTTTTCCATCATTTCTATGTTTTATTTCTGCTTGCAAGCTTTGACTCTTGGCATCCTGATAAACTACGAAGTCAGGAATGCTTGAAACGAAAATGGGAAAAGCACATGTCTTTTTGACAGTAGAACAAAATTAGTAACCCAAAAGAAAATTGAAATGTCTTTGGCTCCAGCAAGTTGAGATTTTCTGCAACTTCATTCTGTGCTCTTCTCCACATTTCCACATTCTTTTCAAATTCCTGGCTTGCTTCTGATGCTATTTGGTAACCAGCTGGGGAACAATGGCCAACTACCACTCCAGATTTTGGTTCCAGCTCCAGCACCGTACACTTCTCAGGTGACAAAAAGGTCCTGGTCAGCATCTCCAAGGTTCTTTCTGTGGGAACTGTATGTACTGAGTTGTCTGATAGAGGACATGGCCATATCAGCAAGTTGGCCTTTTCAGTTGGTTAGAAATCAACTTATGGCTTTAAATAAACACTTCAGATGAAGTCCTGAAAATCTCCTGCACATGTGTAATTTCACCTCATAGAAAAAGAGATTTTAAATAAGGATGCTCCTGTTTACCAAACTTGAACCCACAGAAATGAGGGTACTGCCATGGGACACGAGTGTTCTCAATACTGGTAATACCTTGCTTGTGACCAGTTAAGCACTGGGTACCAGTGCAGCTGTTTCTTGTGGTATACTGGTATCTTGTGGGGGACATACAGGCTTCAGCTGGGCTGGGTCTCACGGGCAGAGTCACAGTCACAAAGTTGAGTCCTGCCTAACAAAGTCATCAGTGCAGATGATGCTAGTGGCCAGCAGCTGTATGTGGGACAGTACGAGCCTAAACAGTGGCCTCACCTCAGGCTACTGTCATGGTCACCTGGAGATAAGAACTGATAGATTCTTCTCCTCTCGTGGCTTACTTTTTTGGGGTTTTTTTAATGAATGCTTTTGTAAATTTCTTCTGAAAGCCAGGGCCTGAGATGGACTGCTTGGGAAGAGGCGAGAGATGCTGTAATACATGGTTTACGCAAACTTTGAATCCAATAAAAGTATCTGTATGTCAGTAAGAACAGAGCACTACAGAAATATTTAGTCAGCCAAACCAAGTACACACATGAAAGCTATCACAGAAGCAAAGTCATTGATCTGGATAGTCACTTGTCAGGAGAAGAAAGATCAGTTTTCATCTGCATTTGTGACCCTCTGACAAGCAGAAGCCCCCTCAGCACAGGGTGACTATCCTATGCTTTCCACAAAATGTAATCCTACCTCAGGAGCTTAGCTGCTGCAGTGACCTTCTTTTGTCTGGTTGCTCTGTAGTAAATTCTGTCTGACGTGAGTAAAGAAGATTGGTAGAAGGTTATTTTTAATATTGGTATAAAATAATCTGTAACACAACAAAACACAAGAAAGGGAGGCATCTGTTCATTATGTTTTCAGGGAGAATGACACCACCACCTACAACATCTTGTAGGGAGCTCATAAACAACATACATCACAGGATTAGCCTGACAGGGCCCCTTTGCTCTAGTTTCTATTATTAACTTTACACCTAGTGCAAGTTTCCTCAAATGAACTATATGAGGTGTAACAATTTATCTAATACAGACTATACCTCAGCTGTAAATTTATTAGCAGGGTAGCACAGGCCTGGGTTTTATAAGCCCTTCACAGAGATGTGCTGAGTACCTGATCCCTAAGGTTCTTAAAGTGTGAGTAGAGAGCAATTTTTATCATTGTCGAGGTTTTATGGTCTAGGTGATGAACTTTTCCCTCCCTCTCCTCAGGTTCAGCCCCACACTTAAAAATCACTTCTGTCCTTCCCCATCCCAAGCTCCCGATTTCCACTGAACGGTTGGGATAGCAGTCTGCTACCCACAAGCTGTTATCACACAACACAGAAGTGCAGCTTCTCCCATTTGCCACCTCACAGCTCCAGCTCCCTCCTTGGTCTTCTCAAGTTTGATACAAAAGTGTTCATTATGGCTGAGCAAAAGACTGCAGGCCTGATGATAACATGATCCAAGCAAATTGACATTTTTTTCCCTATAATGTAATGAATTTTTTTTTTTGGAGGAAGATATTTTCAGAATTTTGTGAACCTTGGGTCTTTCTTTCCCTGATGTTTTCATTAATTTATTATTTCCTGTATTTTACCTTCCTGCTGATAAGCTATAAGAGACCAAGAAATTGTGAAGTATTTCTACTGTTGAAGCATGTAAAATATAAAAGAGAAAAGCTGACCTTTAACCCTGTTCCTTTGTTTTTCTGCAAGTCAGAATATCAAATGATTTTCATATTGTAAGTATTTAATATACGAATATATGTGTTGGAGGACACCTGAGGTTGCTGCTTTAATCTCTAATCTTAAAATGTAGCCTGAGTTAAGAGGTAGCACACAGCTGTATTTGTGCAGGCAGCAGAGCAAGAATCAGCCTCATGCTCCAAGAGCCACAGAGTGCCTCTTGGTTCTGCCCTGCTGCAGGCTACAGCTTCCCTCCTTCTCTGCTTGAGTTCACAGTCGAGCTGATGAGGACAGCAGGGGTGCATCCATGTTGTAATGTTTGTTTGCTCTTTGCTCTGGTGCCCAGTCTCTGGTTCCATAAATAGGAGTGCACACGAGTCTCCGAACTGGTACACTTCAAGGAATAGTGAAGTCTGGGGGTGCAGTTTGTTCACTTGAGTACATCCTGCAGTCTGCACCCTTTGGCCTGGGAATAGAGGCCCACATAGACACAGAAAACAGAGACATTGCACACATAATCTGAGCAAAACAAAGACTAACTTCCATCAAGTTTGCTCATCACCTGCTTTCATAAAAGGGACTGTGTCAAGTCCTGCACTCTTCAGTCTGCACTGCATCCTGTGAAGAAAGGAATGGCCAGGTGTTGTCTCATAAGCTCCTTGATTTATAGGTTTTTTTTTTCTTATAAGCCAGAGAGGACTGCTCTGATTACCTTGCATGTGATTCATATGCACAACATACACAAATCCAGGAAGACTCATACTAGTTTCAATACTAAGCTAGAAGGTGTGGCAGAGTCCTGGGAAGATGTACCTGGGTTTCAGATGAGAGTAGACTTTGGTGTACTGTAAAATGTCTGAATGGACGTCTTCTCTCATTGTTAAAGACTAAAATTTTAGCCTTGACCTCAGTAGTCTAGTTTAATTTTCCAGTTTATTTTTCACTCTTTCGAACAGTCTCGCAATGGTGATAACCAGTGTAGTGGCTCCACAGTACCAGGCAATACCAAAGAATTAGGTGTGGTACCACTCAGTGGTGATAGTAAGTCTTCAAGTCTAACCTCTACATCTTGGCCCAACACTCTTTGGTGCCATTTGACCTTTATGAGATTATTTAGTCTTTTTCTTTGACAAACTGAAGATATTATGATAGTGTAGCACCATTCTTGAATCTTGCCAGGTAGAACTTCTGTGCTTTTCTTTTTTTTCTGAATTATGTATCAAAAAAACCATGTTAAAAGAAGTTTTAAAAAGGAAGGTGTGTTCTTGGGACAGGCAGTGGTCCAGAGTGGACATGACAGATAAAAGATTGGGATTTTGGTGCCAATTCCAACTAGAAAGCAGCAGTATTCTCTTCAGCATATGAAGCCTGCAAATCCTCCACAGCTGCTGAGGTAGAAAAGGCCTTTTGACAAATCTGGAATCCATTATTTATTATTCTAATGCTTTATCTATAAATCTGAGCCTCACTCATATTGTGGCAGTCTTTCTGCTCTTTAATTCCCTGGACATTGAATTACAGATATTTGAAGGTCTGAGGTCTAACATCTTAGATTGCAAACTCCTGTTCCCATTTCTCTCACTAAATGGACACTTCATTAAATTCCTCTGCATTTCATTCTGCCTGTTTGATGAGGCAGTCACAGGCCTTACAAGGGAATTAGGGGCATAGTCCAAGTGATAGTTATTTTCACCATGTTTTGCTTAAGCTTTCTGTTTCTATTGCACCTTGCTCATCCTAGCATTTGCCTCTGTACAGGCTTGAATATTTGCTTTTGCAGATTTGTAGTTGTTACTCCCTGCTATTTGTAGTAAGAAAATAAATAAATTCCCAATTTGTGCTGTAGTTGTAGAAGCAATCATCCTATAAAAAGTAATCTACAATTCACTGCAGTAAAATGTATTAGTTTATATATTCTGTAGGAGCTGAGAGTTGGTACAGTAAAGGCATGTAATTAAAAAGTGCACATGAGATGTATTTTGAGCTTTCCTTAGCAGCTGTTTCATATTATGAAACATGCACAGTGCAGTGGTTTTGTAATTGGATTTAAGTAGATTCCAGAATATCTCAATACACAGAGCAAACCCCAGCAAAATGTTATAAAAACTTGTGCATAGTAATTCCGCCCAAGAGTTGCCAAAGAAAGAGCATAGAGATCACATCAAAAATATTTCCTGCTTATGTGAATCTGTGAAAATTCCCAGAAATACTAGGAAACATTCCCTGGGATGGGAATGAATACAGTTTACACTGAATTCAACAAGAGGAGATATATGTGTGTTTAGCTGTCGGCCAAATTTGAATTCTGGTATATATCAAATATTATTAGTTTGTACTTAATGACACAGAACACCACATACACTTGAAAAATTCTTCCAGTTGAACTTCCAGCCCAAGTTTGTTTATATTGTGGTAATTTTGATATTTATTTTCTGTAAATATCTTGTCTTTTGATTTTTACTGAGAAGCTCAATTTTTTTTTAACATCGAGGTTCTTCTGTGATGGAGGAGGGGAGATAGTATTTTATAATTGGAAGCTTAAATCACAGAATCATAGAATACCAAGTTGGAAGGAACCTCAAGGATCATCTGGTCTAAACTTCTTGGCAGAGGCACTTAAAGATTTAAAGTATATTATTTTCTCCCTTTCTTTAAGAGGGAAAAAAAACCCCGAGATATTTTTGCTGCTGAAGCAGGATTTGCAGTACTACCAGGGACTGCTGTTCTATTTGTGAGCTAAGATTACTCTCAGTGAAATGGCTCAGATCCCTGAGGTTCTCAAAATTCCTGTTATGCCTTTGCCAGATTCACAATAGTCTCGCATTTGTTACTTCACTAAAAAAAAAAAAAAAAAGGCAGAAAGGGGAAAATTATGTGTTTGGCTGAAATAAATAGGAGGAATGTGCATGGCTAAAAAGCTTCAAAAGCATCTCCATAGAGCACCTGTGTGCTGAAGACCACTGAGGGTAATTTACTGCTTAACCAGGAGCTGTCCATCCCAGGGCTTAGAACAACAGACATGGGGATTGACATTGAGAATCTAAAGCCCCTCACTATGAATCTGTCTGTCCCACTCTTTCTCACCTTGAGGAAAACACTGCACTTGCAGTTCACTTTACTGACTGGCAAAATGGTTAAAATAAAACTTGTCTTTTTTCACAGCTTTCTGCCAACATATATTTCAGCAGTGCTTCTGCAACCCTGTTTGAAGAGCACTGCATAGTACAGTACAGTGTCTTGGGAAATCAGACAGATAAATGCCATGTTTAGAAATTATTTTTCTGTTAAATGAGATCACAATTGTTTAAATTGCTGGGTAGTTAAGGAATTCTTGCTCTTCTTGTTAGATAAACAGACTTTTATTGCAAAATTTCTTGTCTTTCTAAATCAGTTCCAGGAAACCCTATAATGTCAGTCACTATTAGCATTTGGAATAGCATTAAGAGCTTTATACAAGCTCATATTAATCTGTCTAGGTTAACCTTTGTATCCAGGCTGCCTCAGTTGCTGTATTTCAAATCTGCAGAATGTCAGTTCTTCTTGGTGGGCAGGAGGAGGTTTAGCACAGATTTAGTAGTGCTTTGATCATAGTATGAAGAAATTTTGAACTTTTTTGTGACCAAAATAATTTCTCTGGAGCACTTTTATTCAGTCTAATCGAGTTGTTTAATCAGTTGGAGCAAACTTGTAGCCTCTCTCTTTTGCTCCAGAAGCTGCTATGAAGACCAGATGACTATTAAGACAGATAGTAGTGCCAAGAATATTACATTTCATTGGGACAGTGGATCTCACAACAGGAGAAATACCACGTGTGTAGAGAAAAAGAGTGGGAAGGGTCCCCAGTTCCCCCTCCCAGCTGCAAAATCTTCCCAGAACATCCTGAGGCACTTGTCCAACTTGCACTCTAGCACCTCCCTTGAAGGCAGTGCCTCAGACTGTGTCCCTCAGGCAGTCTGGTCCAACACTTGATTATGTTCATAATAAGAAATTTTTCCTAATATTTAACCTAAATATTCTTTGCTGAAAATTAGGTTAATTTCTGCTCATCCTTTCCTCAGTGGACATGGGGAATAATTGACTGTCATTTTTGTAACAGTGTTTGAAATACTGAAGCACTCACTGGAACATGTTGTCGTGTCCTTTCCCTGGTCTTCTGGTTTCTGGATCAAAGCCCAGTCCTTCAAAGCTATCCTAAGAGTCATGTTGTCATTTCTGTCTTGTGACCTCTCTCCAATTTGCATGTGTCCTTTAAAACATATAGTTCCCCTGTGTAAACATGCTACTCTAGTTGAGAGCTCCTTTCCTGAGGAAAGCAACCTAACAACATCCCGCATCACAAAGAACTCTTCTTCATGCACTGATGAATCTCCCTTCTTGCTAGTCACATACTCGGTGTTTGTATTGGTCCCTGCATTATCCAGAATCTCTTGTGCAATACTGCTGGTAAGGTATGCATATTCAGGGTTGGGGGTTTTTTGGGTGTGTATCTGATTTTTTCCTCCTTTTCACTTATTTGATTTCATATATTTGATTTTGAACTCTCCTGGTTTCTAAAGACTATTTTGAATAATTCTTTCTCCAAAATGCTTGCTGTTGTCTCTCAAATTGGCATCAGTTGCATATTTTATAAGGTCAACTTCCAGTACTTTATCTGTATCATTGAGGAGAGTTTTGGAAGGCACAGAATTGGGCACCTCAAAAACTCTACTTGAAACAACTTTGGATATTGTCACTGAACCATTGATACTAAACGTGCTGTTGAGTACAATGAAAAGAATAATGCACAATCAGTATTCTTGGTTGCACATAGAGCAGGGTTAAGCATTGTTCTGTGGGAATAGCACAAAACTAGGGGTCAGAGAGGTTTGATTTTGTTGGTTCATTTGTCCCCAACTTTTAATACATATGGCAGAAAGTTATTATAACCTCTCTTTTCACTGATTTCCTTGTCTGTCAAAGCGAAGCAAAGATGCTTGTGAAGTGCATGGCTCCTCGGGGGAAGATGCTATTGCAGCGCAGGATGTCAGTGGTTGTGCTCTGGCCCTGTCATCACTCATGCGGTTGAGACAGTGCTGGGCCCAGTGAACCTGTAGGACACCCAGTGCTGGTGTCAGAACCCAGGTCTGTACCGTGCCCTGGTCTGCTCAGGACCCTTTGCTTCGATTTCCCCTTCTAGTGCCTCGCAGTGCATGTTTGTGCTTGGCTGGCACAGGCGCTCTGTGAAACGTGGCTGGAAGCAAATTCTAATTGCAATTCCTTGCGTGCACCTGGCACAAACCTCAGCACTGCTAAAATGTAACAGTCACCAGTGAAAAAGGGAGGTGGGATGAGATTGTGTTCACGGTGGTTGCTATGATTTTGTAATTCGTATTAAAATAGTTGTCGTCTTTCCGTTCTGCTTTTAAGCTTCCTGATAGTGATGCGAACTAGGCTTTTAGGGCTTATTTGCAGAAAAAGGTTGTGATAATACAACAGCTTGAAGCCGCTGTGAGATTTGGAATCATGGGGGTAAACAAAACTTGTTCCGAATAAAGATGTGCTGAAATGCTTGTGTGGTGCCCCACACAGCACTGGGTAACCGTGCGAGGGGGCCGGGCACAGCACCGGCCCTGCAGCCGCACGCAGGGGATGCACTGCTGTGCCAGGGACCTGGGGCTCAGCCCCGAGGGGCTTCCGGGCTCTGCTCCCACACCTCTTCAGCACAGCCTGGCAGACCCTGCCCGGCTTCTCCCTGCTCTGTGGCACTGGGCTGACTGGGGTGCTGAGCCTTTGAGGGGCAAAGAGGAAATGTAGATGATCCTGGAGGAATGATAAAAAAACCCTTGATGTTTATGACTGGCTGCCTGCTTGCTATTTAAACATGCAGGGAGACATTTGATAAATATTTAAGTAGCACCAATTTATCTAGTGCTGTACATGTTTAACAAGATGACTATTAAAGAGGATAAATAGATTAAGATTTCCAAAATGATTGTGCCAAATATGTCTTTTTACCACGAGCCTCTGTGTAGCAAGGATGTTTCCACCAGTGTTAACTATCTCTTAATATATTAATAAACCATGTGCTTTGAAACCCCAACAAGCATATTCTGCTCCAAGGTAGCCATGCTGAACTAAGCAGTATTTTGTGCCACTGCAATACTTCTATGGTGTATCAACAAAACATCTTCAGGTCAGACCAGGCTGGGGATTCTGTGCCTCTGCTCTGGCTGTCACCTTGAACATCTTATTCTCACCTTGAAAGGCTTTGCTTTGAAATGAAGATGGTTTTAGTGTTTAATATTTCCCTTGCACATATGCACACTTGTCTCAGCAAACTCACATGTAAATACATGTGTACATACATTAAATGCGTGACCTCTGTGTATTTTTCTCTCAGTCACATGTGGTGAGGAGTAAGTTTGAGTGTTGAAGATTATCTTGAGTACTTTGTATGACACATAAAGCCTCTGTGAATCTCTCTTGATTAGTTCTCCTACCCTGACCCTAATACAGAGGTAAAAATATTTAATGGCTTGTACTAAATTAAGTAACACAAGACTGTGACTCAAGTATGCATGACTAAATCTAGTTTAGTGATTCTTATACTTGAAGCGTATCATCAAGCTACCCCCAGAAGAGAATGGCTTAGGTAAATACACTATGGGATCATCTTGCAAAGGAAGAATCACATCTGAATTCTTGTTTATATTAGTCAAAACCATGCAAGAGCCCCCTGGCAGAGCTGGGCTTTTGCTTCAGATAGTAGAATACCCATAAGAAATGAAATGACAGTGCTGACATTGAGAGTTGGTCCCTTTTGTTGTGTTTTGTTTGAGAAAAAGGCTGCCTTCACCATGGCACTGTGCAGCTATCATGGCCACTGACATCAGGGCAGAAGATTCCAAATATATTTTAGCCCCTTTTTTGTGCTTTTATTTGCTGTCCCCACCACACCAGAGGAGCTCAGCTGAGATCAGAGTGTCGTGTTAGAAACACAGACTCTCATCCTCCACAGAGGTTCAACTTCACACGGGTCAGGACAGGACAAGAGTGGAGCAAGTCTTCTTGACAGAGCAGAAAGAGCTGAACTTCTGTTTCCTTGCAGTGAATATCTCCTGATACAGCTCCCACTGAAGAATGGGGCAGAGCTGCCTCTGCCCCCACCAGAGCAGCCCTGCCCCACACAGCCAAAACCCTCACCACCAGCAGCAATTCCTGTTCTTGAAGGCAAAGAAGGCAGTGGCTGCCTCTTGTGGGGTTTGTGCTGTCCCTGTCAGGCTTCTGCCTTCAGCAGCTGCCTCTTTCGCCCATGTATTAAGCCACTTAAAGGAAGGGGAGAGTTTCCACATGGTCTGATGAATTTTTTTTGGAGCTACAAAAACCTTAAAAATGCTTTAGAAATAGCACTGCCATGTATGAGAAATATAGCCTATACGTCTATATATATAAACCAGGATTTCATATTAAATGCACTTATCCTCATTCTGTCACCCATAGAAAGTTATTTTCACCATTAAAATTATCCATGACAACTTGTTTATCCATTCTGAATGCACTGGACAGGAGCTAGTTTTCCATATTCAGAGACAAACATGCATTACCTTCAAACACAAATATAACATATATTTAAGATGCTTCCTGAAAGATTTAATTCCTTCATCAATTTTTTTAGACAGCATGTCAGACAGGGACAAAGCTCGGGGTTCTGTACTGTGGGAAGGTCTTCCTTTGGTCTTATTAACTCATAGTGAGAGAGAGGCTGTCAAAGCTCCCTCCACAAACAGCAAGGAAGGGACACTTCACCAGCGAGGCAATAAAAAGCTTAATGGGAGGCTACCAAAGCCACAGAATTATTTTATTTTGGAGCAACTTGCCAGGACAGCAGGAGTCCTGGTGCCTCAGAGGCCAGGGGCTGAAATAAAGACCAAAACACTGCCCTCAACTGAAGAAAGATCCAGGCCTTAAAGTCCCCCTCAGTTAATCTGTGGAAATCGGAGAGAAAGTAAAGGAATTTTCTTGTCCTCTGTAATTGGAAAAATATGTAGAGGATTTATTTTATCCAGATTCCACAAGATCTGGTTACTTTTACTTACCAGAACAAGAGGGCCTGAAGAAGAACTCCCCAGCATGTGGCCCCTCTTGGAGACAGCATAATTTTTCATGCTTCTGCTAGGCAGAGTTACCTGGGGGTTCCTCCGTTGCCATCACTATGGCAATTACCAGAGCAGAGAAGCAGTAGATAAATTATCAGGATACAGAAAACACTAGTTGCCTACTGGCCTCTGTATTTACAATTTTTTTGCCCCAAATACAAATACTGTGGTCTATTGCAAAGAGCCATTTAGGGGTGTGGAAGCAGAGGAAGAGCTCAGAGTGAGTTTGTGGTGCTTTTGAGTGAAGTTTCAGTAGCATACAAACACTGGCAATGCTCAGCCTCTTGCTGTGAATATCTTTTTTCCCTAGTCCTGGGGTGAATTGCAGTATGAGATACAGCCTTTAGAAAAACATTAATTAGTATTTCAATCCACAACATGTAGCTTGAGCCAGCTGTTCTTTTAGATTCATCTACAGCAGCACATGCCCATTTCTGAGATTTTATAAATAAATTAGACTGTGTATGTACTTGTTTTCAGTTGCACACAAAGAGGACACACATTTTCTGTGAATTTTCCCTCCAGAAACTGAAAAGTTCAGTATTTGAATGTCCTGCAGTGGAAGCTCTCAACCAATTTTTTTTTTTTTTTTTTTTTTTTTTGCAAAAAACCCCTTGTGATGAGCGAGGACAGGAGAGGTGAAGGAATCATCAAAAAGCCATTCCCAAATTGTCATACTGCCTTTGTAATGGCTGCTGGGAGCTGTACATGTTCATGTAGAGACTGATTTTGAGCATTATTGTCAGGCTCTTCCTGGCACATTCTCCTCTGTTTCATAAGTAGCAGGTCAGAGTTACTAAGTGATTGTGCATTATTTACACATCAGTGCTGTGCAATTTCCATCATCAACCTACAGAACCATCCAAATTCAACAGCACACTCACCTATTCATTATGCATAACTTCCCAAGTCTCAGATAAACACTTCAGGCCATGCTTTCCTACATTTTTTTTTTCCTATTTACTAATTTACGCCTCCTTTGCCCTACAAATATATGTAATATATTCTGAATATTTTATGCAAAGTGAAATACTAATGGGACTTGAGTCTTTCTGATAAGGATGAAAAATCCCTAACTGGTACTCATACAAAACTTAGTCTCTAGGTTTCAAAATAGATGTGATCCACAGTGCAAAGCTGCTTAAAGACACAGAAATAACAATGCTTAAAAGAGAAAAAAAAAAAGAAAAAGAGATAATAAGTGTCATTCATGCAATTCCTCAAGGTTTCTTCCTGAACAGGAAGAACTATTTCTTCCCCAAAGAAATGACAATGCTGAAACCTCTCTCATTACCCGTTTGGAAGAAGATTTAAAAAAGGAAAAGTCCATCCTCAAGCTGACTACTTGTTCATGCTGCAATAGTCTTATTTTTCAGTGTTCATCGTGTTCACCATCAAGACAGCCAGGTTAAAGGCAGAAGATGAGACCCTCCCTCCTCTGTTTTGGAGTAACAGGCACTCTGAAGTTATACACTCCCCCCCGCCCGCCAAAAGCAACCAAACAATTCTTTTAATTTCCAGTTGCAAAGAAACAGAGATATTTTTGTTCAACCTGGAGCCTTCTCTCAGTATTTTCTGGATGCACCCAGTTATGCCATGACAAAAAAAGTTATTAGCTACTTGGTGTTTCATCCTCTATGGCCACTTCTTTCCCACTACCTGCAGTTTGGTTGACTGGGGAAATTTGAGTTTTATTTACACTCATGTGATATTTCCACTCAATGTCATAGTCCATGTCATACCATGCCTTCATCACTCAGCATCTCTCTATTACCCCTACAGGGGGAATACTGCCTCCATTATGGCATGCATTGATCTGGGAAATCCCCATGCTCTCAAAATCAAATAAACCATTTCTATTTACATAATTATGTTCTAGATAATGCTTTTCTCCATACAATGGGACAAGAACTCCAAGCCTGCTGATGCTAATAGCCAAAGCAAAAGTATGGACACCTCTAAGCAAGAATGAATCGGGGGCGACCCTTTATTTGCCAGCCCGCGTCATAAAGAAGATCCACAGGAAGAAGGGATGTCTGATACCCAAAAATTGCAAGCTCAATTCTCCACCTGTACCTTTGTCAAGCATCTAAGAAATAGACAGAGCTAGTTCTGCCTTCACTTGTGCAGGACTACAGGCCCTGTTGCGTGAAGGAGTCCAAGACTTTACTTCAGACACTTGTGGCTGTGCAGAGTTACACTGAAATCATCTGTATGGGAACTGCAGCTTGAAAACAGACAAGTTACCTGTCAGAAAATTATATATCCCAGATACAAAGACTCAATTTTTTTCAGGACAGAATACTTACATAAACATTGGGAATTGACTGGGCTTCTTGTCAAAATAACATACAAGAAGTTTAATTTGTTTTCTGAGTAACTTGCCTTATTTTATTTGGTTGGTCGTTTTGGTTTTTTTTTAATAGAGACCTCAGAGGAAATAGTGATCCTACTAGAAGTATTTTTCAGATATTCATCAAAAGAATTTCTGGTGACAATGGTGTTTTTTATTTCTGAGTTGGACATCAAACAACTACTGGACAGAGCAGCACATAAAGCTGGAAAATTTCTCACTGGAATCCTTTACGGACATCAAATTCTAGCTCAGTCTCTCAATTGTTGACAATCCGTGGGGATTATATGAACTACTCTTGCTTGTGTGTGTGCAAGTGTCTTCCCTGATCATTAGAGCTATGAGGAATATTACTGAGTCTGGGAAACAGACAGAGGCGAGTCCAGCAGGATGGGTCCAGAGGAACCTCCTCTGGCAGAACTCCAGCATCTCCACTCAAATACTGCGACAGCTTGTGCACTCAAATACTGCGACTGAGTCTCCCTTCAGAGCTCAGGTTTCCAACATATGGTGGCCATAAAATGGCACAAACAACCTGCATTAATTGTGCAAAAGATAAATAAGCAGTAAAAAATTTAGAAGATCAAAGATGGACAGTTGATTAGTATCAATGCCAGATGTTCTGGAAAAAGTGGTCTTGACCGGAAATCAGAAATTGTTGACAACCCAGTGAGTACACTAATTCACGGCTGCACTTATCTCCATCTTTTCACTACTGCCAGTGAAACAGGGTCTTCTTTGGAAAAGCAGCTACTCTTTGGTGTGCTAGGACACTGTCCTTGTCTTTGATGACCTCCCTCTTCCACGTGGGTTCTTCTGTTAACCCACAGCAGGAGCCACCAGTTCAAATAAGATACCATTAGGTTAAATTATAATATTAAGATTATTCTGGTGTTAGAAGGGCCTTGTAGCAGGAAATAAACAGAGAGGAGGGGCTGGATGTTAAAAAGAGGGTCACGGTTTAGGGAGGAGAATGTGTGTGAAGCCCCACAGCAAGTGTTGGCAGTCTAATTCAAACTCCTTTCTTTCCATCAGTTACCAGGATTTATGGCATCGGAACCATGCCCAGCAAAGGACTAGGACTGCTATAGTAAAGTGGATGTGTGTGCCGGTTTCGGCCAGGGCAGGGTTAATTTTTTACCGTAGTCAATTCAGCACCATCTCACATCACTGAAAGGTACAGGAGTAAGGGACTCGCTTTCTCTTTCAGGGCAGGGAAAAATGGTGTGGTGGGGAAGAGCTGGTTGATACTTTGTTGTGGTTTTTCTGTGTAAATTGTTTCTTTGTCTTATACCTTTTATTATTAATACTGTTGCTGTTACTTTCGTTTTCTTATCTTGTTGTCCTTTCCAGTAAATTGTTCTTATCCCGCCCTGTAATCTCTGCCTTCTGTCTCCCACCGGCTGAGGGGGGGAAGAGGAGCACCATCTGGTTTGGGAGACTCTCAGTGGTTGGGGAGGTCACTGACTTAGGGAGTGCCGTTCCTAGCCCACGACATTGAGTTTCCAGGAGTGGTACCGATTTCAGAAGGAAAGCTAAGAATCTTAGTAAATACAAGGCTAAGCCACAAAGCTCACTTGGGTATTGCTTAAGTAGGTGCAGGTATGAGCACAAGGGAAGAAAGAAGAAAGAAGGGGCCAGTGGGGACTGACGTGGGTACAGCTGCAAAAGCAAACGTTGCAGGACCCTAAAAGAAAGCCTGTAAAGAAAAGACTCTGGGTACTGGCGGTGAGGCTGATGAGATGGTAGAAAGGACACCATCCTGTTTGGTCTTTTTAGGCTCTGCTAAACAGTGCCAGAGTCTTTGCCAACAAGCAGCATCCCTTTAATGATGCATCCATGTTCAGTTTCCTCCTGCAGTTAAAACAGTCTGAAAGACCTTTCTCATCTTTCACTGTCTTGGTTCAGTTGTGCAGCAATACAGAGTGAAACCTATGAAGATGTTAAGAAATTCCCTGAGTTACAAATTAAATCTGCACAACGATCTGCATTGCTTTAGGGCTTGTCCTTGTGTTACCGTGAAAAAGAAAATGAAGATGAGCATTATATTTTTTTCAGATTCTTGTAAGAAAGCCTTCTAATAAAGCTCTCTGAAATTAAGGGAATGTTTAGTGTTTGCATTAAGGAGTATGTGAAAAACAGCATTTGTTTCGAACAGTGTTAGTACACCTTTGATCAGTTCTGTAAGCTAGAGATGTATTATGTTTGGATTTTGAGACAGAAGTGTTTGATTTGCATTTTGTGATTTTCTTGAAAACAAATAAATTTGAACTACAACTTACTCAAAGTGTTTGTTGAAGAGAATTGGTCTATCAAAATGCCTGAACAGACAAAAACTGCCTTATTTAGCACAAGAGAATTCCTGTGCTATTTTGTTTTCATGGTCCCTTTCAACTTCTGCAGGTGCATATTACTAGGAGCAAATGGTACTCACTCAATCAAGTTTTCAGATCATCAGTTACTGTCCTCATGTATTCACACAGCTATGGCTGCTCCCAGCAGCAGCTCCCCTGAAACTGTGGCACAGGGGTTGGCCTCGACTCAGTACAGTTGTAGTCACCAGGTAAAAAATGCTCCTGCTAGAGAGGGAAGTGCCTTCAGAGCACATTCCCCAGCATGTGACCAGTGCTGAATTTCATTCATTTTAAAGAACCATTTCTAGGCTGGGGCTGGGCACAGACATACACACTGATGTGTTTTGGAGAATGTTGCTCAAATGAAATGGAAATAGAGGAAAGGATGTTTTTTCAATAGTTACCCAACCTGAACTCTACTGTTCACTTTCTACTACAGCCAACAACACCTGCCAAAAAGAGGAGCTGCAGTAGAGAACGGCTGCCAGTCAGAACTTAACTGGTAAATATGATTAATGTATACTTTACCTCACCAAAGTGGTACAATCATTTTAATATTGCCATACTAATTTGGTCCAATGGTACATCAGATCTGGAGCAGACCTGCCTTCTCACTTCTAACTGCACCATTCAAAGACACTGAGAAATCATAAGGTCAGGACAGAGGAAGACATATTCTTTAAACTTAGATTTCTGTGTTCTCACATATGGATTAAAGAAGGAAAGAGAAAAGATGTTCTCTGTGTTATCAGATTATTATTAGCTCTAGAAAACTGTACACGACTGTAAACAACTTGTGACAACAGTTCAGTCAAAGTAAATTGTTCTGCGAGCCATATGTCAGCTAACCCTGCTCACAGTCGGGTCTGCTCTAATTGCTGCCTTGAAAGGAAGCCGTGCACAGCCAAGGCAACTCGGTAACGTGCTCATTACAGACACGGGAATTAGGAGTTGTTCAGTTCTTACCATGATTGCTCTTAATAAGCCCATATAATTATATGATAATATGATGTGAAATATCTTCTGTGGGTTCTCTACACTAGAGGAGCATTTCACCGTGAGAGAAAATCTTTAGTTAAGGCGGCAAGCCTCATTTTTGCACTGCAGTCCTGCCACTCTCACAACACTCGTGCTTGCTGTATTTCCTAAGGCTGGAACTCCTGGGGCCATCTGATTGTACAACAATCTGCAATTTATGTATTTATTTTAGATAAAAGCTCTCCAGTTCTTAGGGTTACAGACAAAAGCCTCCAAGTAATTACTGCTAATAAAAAAGATGTCCTGGAGGTCAAAAGAAAGTGGCATTCAAAGCTTTCTGTTTTTCAGATCTCATGGTGTATATCAATCATGGTGCTTCAGACAGGGGTGAGCCTGCCCTGAATTTTATCCACGGAGAATAGATAATCCTGAAGCCTGGTCTGGGAATTGTCTTGCACATTGCCTTGATGAAGCCCAACACAATGAGTAAATCAAAAGTAAATCAAAGAGTTTCTTTGCTTCAGGCAGGTGCTGTTCTTTAGGATGGACCAGCGCTATTGGTCCATCTAGCCTTGTTCCTTACTCCGAGACAGATTTTGGGTCAGTGAGCTAGATTCCCTGTTCTTCATTTCATGGATTTCTTAAGCAGAAATAGTCTTCTATGTCCCACTGTGAGAGAACGTGCTGCTGTGAGGCTTAATTGAGATTTGTTGTTTTTGAGATTATTGGCTGAAATGTGAAAGCATGATATTACATTTGCACAGGGATTTACTGCACATTGCAAAAAGCAGGAAGGACTGGGGGTGAAAGCTGTTACAGAATTTGGGGTATACGTTTTCATAAGTGTATCACTTTTAAGCAGACACAAGCTTTTAAGTAGTGTCAGTTGTTTGCTAGGGGAGCGACCCAGAAGGACCTATAATATATTTCCTAATTAATTACTTCAGATTAAAGGTGTCTTTAACTGTTACTGCATTGAAGGGCAAGCTATAGTGGTGCTTTCAACTTACAACCCAGAAATGACTAATTGAATTTGTTTTAATTAGGGAAAGTCAGATACAATTGAGGAGCTGCCCCACATAATTTTGAAGATTTTTGTAAATTGCAATGCCCTGGAAGTTGCTACCACTTCCCTGATAGCAACAGTGTGGGGTGGGTTTTGTGGGGTCTTGTGAGGTTTTGGGTTTGTTTTGGCCTTTTGCTGTTTGTGGAGTTTTGTTTGCTTGTTTGTTTTCATTTCCTTTTTTGTTGGTTTTTGTGGAATTTGTTTGTTGGTTGTTGTGGAATTTGTTTGTTGGTTGTTGTTTCTATTTTAACAAGTATTTGACTTTAGGGGTTTTTTTAATTAGATGTTATAGACAAGACTGGGGTCTTTACACTAAATTAGCACTGTATAAAAATGCATTCATTGCACAGAAAACCTGTCAGGGTGAAGTATGTCTTTGATTCTTTGTGGTGTGTTGGTATTGCACTGAGAATACAGGCTCCAGGACTTAACTTCATGCCTGAAGTATTTTATTTCAATTCTCATCCAAAAATATAACATCCAAATCTTTGACACCTCGCTGAAAGTGTAAATGTAAAGATTATTGAAGTGCAAAGGAAATTGGGCAAATCTTGCAGCTTTCATTTCCCCTTCACAACACTACATTGAGGATTTCATGTCAAGATAGTGACATTGTAATTGGAGCTGATACTGCATCTTAATTGCCTGCTTCAGGTCTTGAAAGAAAGTGATGTTTGATTGTCTGTAATCAAGGTGTCAGGGTCCCAAAGCCAAACCATTAATCCAGATTTACGGCTATTACACCTTAATAATGAGAAATGCCAATCTCAACAGAATATGCAAGAGATCAGTTTCATAAAAGTATTCAGGTGTTTAAATAAAATTAATTAACATCTAAATCTTTTTAAAGTCAAGCCCAGACTTGGTGCAATTTGGCCATGCTGCTACATGTGAAGTGTCCAAATCTTATGCTGACAGAGACAACTTAATGATAGATTTGCTTTATCAACTATAAGGTACTTCATTAGGAGCATAACATGGAAAGGAAGAATCACTCTGTTGGTTTTGTTCCAACGGAAGGTTTTTGTGAAGCCTTGACAGGAAGATGGCCTCCAGTCTTGGGACCAATGCAGACAGATTATGGAGAGTCTAGAGGAAAGAACCTTAAGCTACTTTAGTCTAGGAAAAGAGGTGATCAAGAAGATGTATGATAACAGTCTTCCACTAAAAATATAGTTAGGAAGGAAGTGATTTGTTGTTCACTCTACCTGCTAGGGTAAGGAGAAAGAAAATGAATGTATCACAGGCATCCTCTGCTTCTGCTCTTAGTAGGTAGCACCAGAATAAAGATGGTTTATTATGCTGCTCCAGTATCCTGCCAGCAAGTAAGGACTCACTCTGTGTTGTAGAAAAGAAAAAAATGTCTCGCCAAAAAACCAAATACAGCCATCACTGCAATGAAAAAGCAGCAGGGACTGGTGAAACTTTCAGATGGGTGTGATAGAAAGGCTCCTGCCCAGGAGATGTGTTCTCTGCACCCAAGGAGCACTAAGATAGACAAGAATCACACAGGAAGGGACCCTGGCTGATCAACTAAGGTACTTAGAAAGAGCAGGAGAGAAAATAGTAATGATGCTGCTCTAGACTTGTGAATCCTAAGCCTTCTGCCCTAGGATCAGGTGAAGCCAAAAGCTTCCTGGAGGGAAGCACACAGGTGATGTTTCCAAGATGGCTTTGTCAGCCTCAGCCATGGGATGACATCGCATGAGCTGTTGAGGAAGATGGGAATCCTCTTGACAAGAGAAGCTTCTTTGCCTGTCAGCTTTCCAGGATGGGGACGTGCCCTGGGTTACAGTGTAAGATGTAACCAAAAGCATGTATTCTATTATCATCTTCACAAGCTGTTAAAGCAGGTGGGGCAGTGTTCATTATCTCCTACCATGACTCATCCCTGATAACTCCCTCCAGGGGCTATCTCGGTTTATTGGGCAATCAAGGACCCACCTATGACTCATAGAATTACATCAACCCATTGTGAGATGCTCCGCCCAGGGGGGAGGAGACAAACATTCCCACCTGGACATAATCTGGGGCTTGGAACAGCACAAGCAGCTCTACCTACTGGGCTTCCAGTGGACAAGAGCTACCACTGGACCGTCAGGTGAAGACCAGACCCTTCTACAGGATCACTGCTTCAACAGGACACTTCATCCGGACTGCTACCACCACCCTGACTAACAGAGTGTCAGGTTATACCCTCTGCTGGTGTTCTTGTACTATTGCATTTATTTTAATTTTCCTATTAAATTATAATTCTGGCTTGTGATCTCCCACTGGTTTGTTTTCAAACTAGTACAGGAGGCTTTGAGTCAGATTTGGGAGGAAAAGAGTAACAGGAGCCCATTTGTAAGCAGTAGCAGTTCAATTGCAACTAAAGCCTAAGGATCAGAAAAAATCAGGTAGTGACTGTAAATCCAAGGGAAGGCCAGGTATGAATGTGCCTCCACTGAACATTTCAGATGCTTGTGGATACTATCTGAGCTGCACACCACTCCATCTCCCTGGGACAAGGAAGGACAGGGACAGAGAGAGAGCCACAGCCTTTACCCTGTTCTGGAGGGTCATGGTGGCTGACTTTGACAAGACTTTGCTTTCTTGTTTCTCTTCACTGGACACTTATGACATCACAAAATGCTTCTGAGATTTTTCTCACATCTTCTCTATTCCTGCTTAAGGGCCTTTGGAAACATCAATTCTGGTGACACCTTAGTGCTTTTCTCCTTTTACCCCTAGACGTAATCGAAGGCACATTAGTAGGGCTTTGCACATCTTGAGAGCTTCTTACTTTATTCGTATCACCCTTCTTTGTAGAAACACCACACTAAGACAAAACCCAGCAGTACAATCCCACCCTTCTCCCTACCAAATACACCACCAGCAATTTCATGGAATCTCATGAGGATCTTGACACATTAGTGCAGAGGTATGTGAGATTTTTCACTCATCTTAGGTCTTATCCTTGGCACCAAAGCAGAAGACTTTGAAAAGTGGCTAACAAAGTTGTTAGCAGATTTCTTGTGATTTAAAAGAGCAATCTTTGGAAAAGGGAAAAAGGAAACGATAGATCAAACCAACTGCAGTCTTCCAGTTTTTTCTGGGCACATAATCAGATTTGGGTTTTGTTTTTTTCAGCATTTGAAGAGTAACGTGATGATGAATGAAAGCCAGCATAAATTCGTCAGATCATTTCAAACCAGTGCACTTCCCTTCAACAACACAGTACACCATAACGGGAGAAGCAGCAGATAATCACATATGTTGACTTTTATGAGGCCTTTGTTACTCTTTCATGTGATATTCTCAAACTAAGGAAACATAGTAGAGATTAAAATTGTTTGGAGCAGTTGACAAAGCTTCTTGGGAAATCCTGCTTGGGGAACATTTATCACTATTTCATCATCACACAGCAGTAAGATTCTGCAGGGCTCTCTTCACACTCCATTGCCACTCAGTGTTTTTAATCAGTAATATTGGTCAGATGACAGAGAAAGGTGAAGTGCAGGCTTCGGATACACTACACAACAGGAGTTCAAAACAAACTTGACTAACCACAGAAACAGATAGAAAAAAAATTGAACTGAAGCAGCTCTAGTACAGGATTTTATATTTTGGCAGCAGTATACTACAGCACAAGTGCAGGCTTGGGAATAATCAGGCAGTTCCATTGGAAGCATATAGTTCCTGCAGCACGTTGGAACTCTCCTGGGTCAGAAGTGGCATCCTGTTTTTAAGAGGTAAATTCCATACCAGGATATGGCAGCTAAAAGCTGGCTGATGTAATCCTCATGTTCAGCTCAGCTGGGATGGAAGGTATCAGCTGGAGTTCTGTGCTCAGAATGAGCATGGGACACGCTCTCCACACAAACAGAAGCTGAACACATTGTGGGGGTTTAGCAAGAGCCTGAAGGGAAACACAAAGCAGTCTCAGTGGCCATGGATGTAAGAAGAAAAGAGAGGGAGAGGCGAAATCTATTCTCCATGCCAAGGATGGACAAAAAGTAAGGAGGGTTAAATTTCAGTAAGGGAGACTTAAAACAGACAGTAGGAAGGTAATAACAGCATTTGCAGTGCACATATTTACTGTTCACAGACATACAAAAATTTACCTCTGGAAATGTGCACCCAAATGCATGTTCCTCCTATGTTACACTTCATGGATGAAGTTCTACATTTTCAGTTTTCCCCCCACAGTTATTTATCAGCCCTTCCTTCCCTTTTTTTCTCTTCTTCTTCTTTTTTTTTTTTTTTTTTTAGTGACAGGACAACATTGCATAGATATTCTTTGTAGATCATTAGCAACCATAGAAATGACACATGCTTTAGAAGCCCCAGTCTGCTGAGCATTACCCACAGGGAAAAAAATTCCCTGATTATTTTTTCTGTGAAAAACATTATTCTGAACAGTTTCTCAAGACACTAGGAAAGACTTTCAAATGCTCCATAATATGCTAAACAGAATTAACAGGTTTCATGAGGCTTTTAGACCACAGCTTCTCCTTACTTAGGGTGATAATGCTATGATTTATAGCTTCTAGAATTTATAGGATTGTATTTGAGGGTTACCAGTTGTCCTCATCCTCATATTATCTAGCAGTGAAATCAAAATGTTGATAATTTGATGCCTATGTCACTATTCACCACAGGCTGCTGAGAGCTACTCAGGGTATGAGACAAACCCAAAGCCAGAAATTGTCTTTGGAAGAAGAAAAGGTAATTACTATTAAAATAAGACAACCAACACTTTTTAATAGCCCAAGAGCCCTTCCCTTCTCAAATGGAATTCCACTGAGAATATTTTCCTCTAGAGACAAGATTTATTCAGTCTTTTATCTTAAAAACACCCCAAAGCTGCAGATTATGGCCTGAATGAACACTAGAATAACCAATGAAAATCTGCTATGTCCAAAATGACAGCAAGGATACCAGATTTAAGATCTATCTCATTTCTTTGGTGTTTCAACTCTAAGGAGAATTTACAGGTAAACTAAGACCTGCAAACAGAGTATGAAGTGTGTTGGACTCTTACTCACTGTGCTCTTTGTGCTCTCATGGACAGCTCACACCAGAGCTAAACCAGAGATTTTTTTTTGTTCCTTCCTGTGGTTGTATGAGCTTGTATTTTTGTTTCCTAGGATTTGCAGTTTGGTTGGTGTATCAAGAGCTTAGCGCACCTACTGCCCTCAGGCTCCTTGGGACAAAAATCCACATTACTGAAAACTGGGACCGTGGGAATTTTAATATTTTAGAAACTAGACAAGTCAATTAAATAAAAACACTAGAGCAAATGGCACACGTATTCAGACCAAAAGCTGAAACTTGCCTCATGGAACTTGGCATTTTGTACATAAATGTATAAAGCAGGTAAATCAATTCCACAGAATTACTCGGATGCCATTAGCAGAACATCTATGCAAAGAATCACTTATTAAATACACACCGGGGCTTTGGTCCTTGCTTTTAAGAAATGAGGGTATAGCACAAAAACTGGCTGGAGAATTTATTCCTTCCCACATGGAGGCCAAACAGCTCGTGGTCAGCCAGTGAATAGCTGAACAGGCACCATAAAGCGTTAACTCAGATGGAGCAGAACTTGCCCTACTCCAATGTCAAAGTAATTTTAAGTGACTAAAGACAACTCAGATTTTTAGATCAGCCCACTAGGTGGGTCCTCTGCTATTGCATTAGGGACATTGCCTCCCCTCAATGGTTAGGGCTAAGCTTCAACACAAGGTTCATTTTCATTGCAGCTACACCTGGAGAGAGTCCAAAGGGGACAAGGCATCAACCTGAAAACAACGTCCCACAGCTTCCAGGTCAGATACACACGATGCTTCAAGAATTGTTACCAGAAGGAACTCACTTATCACAGTTCCTGCTGCCTTGGCTATAGAAAGCAGGAAAATTTTGGTCTGACAGTCAGTGCTGTCGCCAGGATTGTACTTGGTAGCATCAACTCACACACTTTCCTGTGTTGATTTCGTGTACCAATCCCAAGAATATGCTGTCCAGTGCTGGATTTTAAGTTTCATTGCCACACTTCTTAGTACATCAAATGCATCACTTCCTAAGAATCCACAATTCCACTTATTTTAAACTGTCAGCATTAAAAAAGTGATTCCTGAGCTACCTTGATACCTACTGTATTTTCAGGGACAGCAGACAAGGAGCCTACAAGATGGAGAAACTTTTTACAAGGGCATGTAGTGACAGGACAAGGGGGGATGGCTTCAAACTAAGAGTAGGTTTAGACTAGATATTAGGAAGAAATTCTTTACTGTGAGGGTGATGAGACCCTGGAAGAAATTGACCAGAGAAGTTGTAGATGCCCCATCCCTGGAAGAGTCCAAGGCCAGGTTGGATGGAGCTCTGAGCAACCTGGTCTAGTGAGAGGTGTCCCTGCCCATGGCAGTGGGGTTGGAATTAGATGCTATCCCGTCCAACCCAAACCATTCAATGACTCTATGATCTAAGCACCTGTCAGGACTGGGCATCACAGGAACATAGTCCTGATATTGAAAACAGTCAACAAAGTTATTACTGCTGTTGTCCAACAAACTGAGCATGGATGGGAAGAACAAACAACATAAAAACCTGAAAGTTCCTTGAACACCAAACATTACTGTATTAAAAATATACTGCCTTGCAACATAGCTCTCATACCACCAATCTAAGATTAGTAATTTCTGATATAAAAATGTGAAAGCAGTAAACACAACATATAATGCATGCAACATGTTTGCCTATGCAATACAGGATTTATCTAGCAAAGCTTAAACAGAACTGCACGAGTCAGCCTAAAAAAACCCTAGAATCCAAGGTAGTGCTGCTGCAACCCACATCTTTGTACTCACAAAAAATTGATTCCTCTCTCTCCCTCTCCCTCTCCCTCCCTCAATACTTCCTTGCAGTTCATCTGTCAGACAGAACTGCCTCCAACTGAGAATGAACCTCAGCTCTGCTCGACAGTATCACTCTCCTAGGCAGTGGTGATGAATGGAAGCAATGACAGCCTACACAGCCTAAAGCTGCAGCTGGGCAGCACAGGTGGGCAGCAGTTAGAAGGGCACATTTCAAAATCTGAGTTTATTTCATCACAAATATGATGGGTGTTTTGGTCAAAATTGAGAAATATTTTTAAAACCTATTGTAATTTTGGATTTTTCTGTTATTAGAACTGTGAGCTTACTAATGAGTATTCTTCACTGTTACATATTTATTATCTTTTTTACAACTCTGTTGGCAGTGTTTTTCTAAATCAGGTATACTGCAGTCCTAAAAAAACCCTAACTAGACTCAGGCTTGGTAGGTATGGTTGATGAAAGTTACTATGAAAAAGACATATAGAAATAATTCATCAAGTGTTCCTGACAGCCTTCAGAATCTAAACAACTTACACCATCATATACAGGAAAAATTTCCTTGAGATAAAGGTGGTCCCACTGCAGCTCCTTCTGCCAGCATTTCAGTACTGACACAAAGCTATTTGCTTCCCTGCAGTCAGCAAAATTCAGACAGTCCAAATTTCTAATACAGAACACTTACTCTGAAGAAGTTTTAAAAGCAAATTTTGTCTAGCATTTGCGAAGAGCATTCTGAAGCTATGACTCCCTAAGACGGAGTTGGAACAACTAGTTTACTGACAATGGAGGAGCCCAGTTTGTAAGACAACATGTTGTAGTGTTTCAGGAGCTTCACAGAGTTTGATTACATTTGTGCTATAATTAAGTTGCATCCATCCTCGCTCACCACGACCAAGAAGATTCACAACTGCAGCCTAACAGCTGAGCTGGCACAGTAGCCACAACTGGGCAAATACTGGCTTTAACAACAGTGACCTCATCAACTATGCTGGGTCACAGAAACAGACTTTGAAACAAATTATTAGACTACAGAAAATTTTGCACCACAAAAAATTAAGACAAAGTTGAAAAGTTTCAAACTCACTCTAAATTAAGAGGAGAGTAAATTAACAGTGTGCTTGTGATTGTAAAACTACTATGCTGAAGGGGAAATTCTGCTTGGCTGGTGAACATCTGAAAGGCTTCAAAAGATTAATTAAATAATCCTGTCAAAACCAGTTGTTTCTTAATGCTCCCATAATGACTAATACTAATTATGAATATACACTGTACTCAATGTGTGCTTTTGGAATTAATTTGGCAAGTGTGACTTCAGCTGAAATACCACTTCTTGCCTAGATTTTATTTTTGGAGGGATTTATCAATTGAAGAACTTAATTTATTCACTACTTAACCTCTGATGCTCTTATATATATCACTGTTAAGACAGGAGGTTTTCGAGAAAATCTAAATGAACAGCTCTATCTATGGATGAGAAATTTGGTGTTGCTGGTTTATTGTTTGGTGGTTTTCGCCCCTCAGCCACCTCTAGAGTTCTGAGAGGACCACCCAGGGTCAGAGAAGCAGCTCTGATCTCTCATTAAAGATTCATTGCTAGATATCCAAGGAATCCCTATAAATCATAAACAAAAAGAGGAGAACAATCAGAGAGCTTGCAGCAAAAGGAAGGAATGAAGTTTGATGCCCAGCTGGGCCCCACTGGACTTTGGGAGTTTAAGGGGAAGCACTGTGTTTGCAGTGCTCTCTACAGCAGTGCCTCGAGTACACCTTGGTGTTCTGGTGATCCCAGGGCAATGCAGTCGCACCTCCACAGCAGGCAGGGATGTACCAGCCACACCCCAAAGCCCAGCTTTACTGCGTTAGACCCAGGCACCATAATTCAAGCGTCAAAACAAAGCCCCAGGAGGATTCAAGCTGGGACTCATGCCCCAGTGCAGTGAGCCATTACCCTTCCACTGCCACCTCTGTGTGCTCAGCAAGGGCTTTGCCTGTGCTGATCCTGCGTTCACCCTTGGCTTTGCTGTGTAGGTCTAAGTACAATTGTAGTAACTGACTACATAAATTACAACTCCCCTAAGACACAGTATTTTTTCATTCACATGGTGTGTGCCCTTAAATGCCAAATTAATAATAGGCTGACATCAATACCTTCTTCCTACAAGTGGCAATAACCAATTGCCACAGAAATAGATCTGAAGCCATTGATAACCCAGTTCTTATGCTCATTTGTGTCCCACATTTGCAAGAATCCTACTTTATGGAAATCGGAATTTAATACATTAAATACTTTGCAAGATCACCAGCTCTGAATACTAAAAAAGAAATGTTGACACTGTACTTTTCCTTTTTTTAAACAAATATTACAAAATTGAATTTTATTGAGTTTCACACAAGATGCACTTATAAAATTGATACAGAATGTCATTCAACAGAAAAAAAAATGAAAGCAATTTCAAGCTTTCTTTAGCAACCGCTAAATAATCATAAAATAAGATACACCAAATTGACAGATAATCTTAATTTCAATGTGTGAACATCTCCAATTAGTATAAAATACACCAAAAATTAAAGATTTTCATTTTTTTCCACAGCACAAGTCCTTTTCTTTTTACTTTCATCCCTGAACACAACCACAGATTTTGGCCACTACTCCCACTACTCTTATGGGAGAGGAGAGGCTGAATGACTGCAGCAAGGAGCTCCCAGCAGAGCAGACCACCCGAAACTGTACAGCAGAGTTCTCTCACTACCAAGTCTGCTCAGACACGTAACTCTGTCCAACCGCCTCCATCTGCTGTATTACTGCAGTCCTGCAAGTTTCAGGGATTAGCAGATACATTAAACTTCCACACGTTCATACAGCAAATAAACTTTGGCTTTCCCATTCTGACAAATTATGAAATTAGCAAAGAGCAAATTGTCTTCATTTGTTCAGCACTGAAGTAGTTTTATGATACCTTCCCTTGGAAAGTAGAACTGCTGCTTACTTGAATGTCTGAAAGGCATTTTGGAAGTTAATGCTGTGTTTTAACAACATATGAAGAGTTTATAATTAACTAAGGGGTCTCTTCTGATACAACTCTCCAGCCTATGTTTTGAGCTCAAATGTAATCCATTCTTGGTCTGAGGATTCCAAAACTTTTGTCAACCCTCCCAGCTCTGCATCTCACACCAGAAATTAGGATGCACTGTAATGCTTAAATGCTCTCTATAGATCTAGTCCATCTATTTAAGTTTGACTATGACCAATCAATTAAATTAAATGGATAATTATGATTTGATTGTCAGTGTGAGCTTTTATAGGCATGTTCTCAGGCAAGTTAATACACTGATGTCATTCTTCTAAGAGTTAAAATGCAGTGCAATGTTCTTTTCTGCTGTGTTAACACCATACATACAGTTCCAACACAACCCTTGTTTGCTGCAATAACACTGCAATTCCTTAACATTAGAAGTGCCCCTTTAATATTTTTTTCTACAGCAACAAAAAATCCTCAGCTTTAAAAATAATTTTCTAAATAATCTGCCTTGCAGGACACACAACACGTGAAATGAATATGCTTCATATTTGCCCAGTTAAGCAGAACCTTCATTACTGTGATCTTTCCCTGGCGTTAAGTATTCAGATAAAATACTATGCTGTAAGTCTTTCACTTAAAGGCAAAATTTTATTCTGATTACAAGATTTTCAAGATACATCTTGAAAAGATTTTTGTTGACAAGAATAACTATCTTGACTTACTGTTTCATGTACCGATGCTTTATGTCTTTGTTGATATAAGCATAAGTTTTGAATTCTGTTTGCAGATGTTTAATAAAACACGGTAACTGGATAGGCAAGCTTCCGGTCAAGTCACCACACGTTTCCAGGAATACCCTTACACTGGAGGAACCTTCATGAGAAATAGTGTTCTGGAAGCACTGTTTCATAACGCAGAACAGGGTTATGCTTTTTTTCCAGCCTGTTTTCCAGAAAAGCGATACTGCAGCTCTGCCACCAGGCTAGAGACTCACGATCCACCACATTTTCCAAGAGGCAAGTTAAAGATCACTTACTTGACCTGACCAGATACCAAGCCAAGTTACTTGTAGAAAGAAATTAATATTTTTTGCCATTAATAATTTAAGTTTTTAAATAAATATTTATGTGCCTTTTGGCAACTGTCCATTCTGGTAGCATCTGCTGTCCCAACAGCTCAGTATCCTTAGCACATTGATTTAAAAAAAATAAATTCTTAGTCAATTCTGTTTCCACAAATAGTAAACCTGTCTATCTCCAACAAGTCTTTCTTTGCAGACCTATGTTTTAATTCTGAACTGTCTTGGCTTATATCTTTTTCTTCTCCATCAGGAGTTGTCAGAAATTGATCAGAGTTGCTTGTTACAAGTAAAGATGGCATATTCTCCTTCTGATGGACCGGTTGACTGGTAACTGATGTAGAACCGTTTTCATCTGTGGAATTTCCTGTTGGAATAGAAGACAATTACAAAGATAATAATGAATTTAACACATATTGATACAATGTTCAACATCCAGATTCATCCAAAGCTATCCTGAGAAAGTGTGCTGCATCAAATCAGCAGAAGCAACAGAAAAATGCTTTCTGGAAGCCACTACCTCTTTTTAGCTTTACTGTAAGATATTTCCTTTTCTGACTTAGAAAACATATAGAAAATAAACAGACAGAAAAAACCAAATTCTACAGAAGCTTAAATAATCAGCAGGAGCATAAGCAGCAGAAGTTAGGACATATATACTCATTTTTGTTGGCTTAGGCAAAAAGATTTTTGACAGTCCTTGTGTGAATCACACAGATGTTTTCTATTGAAATGAACAAAAGGAATCTCTGTGGCAGGAACTAGATGTGCCTAATCTCCTACATAAGTACAACAAACCTGCCTTCTCCAGGGATAGCTAATGAATGACTCATGCACTGCCACGCACTTTAATAGCACTGGCTCCTAAAGCAGCGCTATTGGTCTATTTTTATCCCTGTCTCTAACTTCAGTGGAACTGAACAGTGGCTTCATTAACCTAGGATATTGGTAAGTAATATCCATGCATTTTTTCCATATTTTGTTAAAACATTTAAAGAATTAAAATGCACAAGCAAACGACAAGGAGATAGTAAATAAGAAAAAAAATTATTTCCTCCTCAGTAAAGATAGAGTTATTGTTTCTGAAGGAATCTGGAAAAATCAGATGTGGAGAGTACTGCAGACCAGCCCAAGGAAATATTATCTGTCAGAATTGCAGCACTATCTAAATTACTACAAACACTTGTTTCTGCAGAGCATCTGTCCACAGTATGCCATTTACTACTTGAAGGTACACGGGTTACCCTCTACCATGTTATGCAAGTTAAAGGTACTAAACTTGCATTGAGAAAGGAGACAAGTAATTTTAATTCTAGAACTTGGTTACAAACGTAAGTATTTTCTAACCCAGCAGCTTCCAGATGTAGCTGGTCAGCCTATACATGATTACCAGTAATTAGAGCTTTCATCCTTCAAGAGCAAGTTTAGAATTTTATTCTTCAAAATTTTAACTGTTTTTGTGGACAAGGTGGAAACTCCTTAGAAAATTAACGGACAAACTATAAGCTGGCAGAAAAGAGAACAGACTAATTAATTCCCTTACCCTCATCCTAGTAAGAGATGGGTTGGGAGCCTGTATTGAGAAACACCTGATAAGTGGGGCACAGAGATTAACTAATACTGGAGAGCCCAGTAGTAATAATGCAAAAGCGGCGGGAAGGTTAAATCATTCTTTCACATAATCAAGATTTCTAGTAAATAAAGAGCTGTTAATAATATAAAATCCCCAAAAAACTGTACAATTGAGCTTCTTCCATCACCAATGGAACCTAGGAATACTCTGAGTAAAATCCGCAAAAGCTTTTTGGTTGCTACTTTTTGCTCAAAATCTTTCCATTGGAGAAAATAAGCATCCCTGCTACTTCAGCTCAAAAGAGTCTTCAGGATTTATATACTGTAAGTTTAAGGCTCAGTATAATTAAGTACAACTTACTAAGTCTCATATCCAAGTGTAGTAATAGAATGTTTAATTAAAACATTATCATCACGATAGTTCTCTAATGAAATGCAAAAGACATTCAGACCAATTCATATTACATTCTTTCATCGTGAAAGTAACGCAGTTGTATGAATTTAAAAGTAAAAGTCTGCACTAAGTTTCTGCCTGATGTGATTTGACACGTGAGATATAGAGGTTTATGACAAACATGGACAGGTTCTTAACTCTCCCCTTGCTGGCAAGACACTCTGATGACTAACAAGCACCTTGCATTTCAAGCTGTTCAAGCTGTTGGCAAGCCATGGAGTGAACACAATAAAAGCCTCACTGTTAAGTTCTCTAAGGCTCTCATTGAGCTTTTCCCACAGGAAGATACAATCCAATTCAGTTGACAGGAACAATGAAGGTTTCTGTTTCCTTCCATAATGTGTCACACAAATACAATAATGCCATATTCCCATTATAAATTAACCACTAATGCTGACGACCTGCATGAGAAAATTGTGCTGCATAGACTTGAAATGGGGTAAAGACCCACTGAAATTCCTATTTGGATTTCATAAAGCTTTTCATTAATGTGTTCACGATAACTACAATTAATTATACCTATGCATTAACCTACCATGTTTTACATTGATTTCCATGAGAAATACAGATTGCTTCCCTACTAAACTTAAGCACTGTCACAGATGATGTGTAAATATTCACTTATTTGTTCAGTGACATGGCAGAGAGGGTTGGACTAGATAGTCTTTAAAGGTTCCTTCCAACCCAAACCAAACCATTCTATGATTATGACTTTAAAACAAAAGCATGCTTCCATTCCATTGTTTCTATCACCTCCACATATCAGAGTGCAATCTTATCAGAGATATGAGTATTTATTACCAAAACAAGATGCCTAAACTAAAAGCAATAAATTCTATTAAATTTACAGACTTGTGTTCACAGCTGTGATACGGCACAATTAAGGTCCATCAACAGGGTTTGTGCAGCAAACATTGTCATGCCTCTGGCTTAGTATTAAATGTAGTCTGAAAAATTTTCACTGAAAACAAACCAAAGCAGTTAGCCTTACCTTGGGTAGATTTAAATGTGCCTTGCTGTTTGCCAGCTGCCTTCCCTGGGGTGGCAGTCAGGACAGGATTGAACAATTTCTCCTCCATTTTTGCTTCCTTTACATATTGACATGATTTCCCCAGCAATACAATGCTGTTAAGGACTTTGAGAGATATTAACCTGGAAAAAAAAAATTGTTTACATATTTTCATTTGCATATTAAAATAATTGCATATTATTCATACTGCAATTATTCATATGAAAATAACTGCATATGGTTAGTGCTGTCTTAGAAGGATTAGCTAACAAATTAAATCCTTTCAATATCAAGATCAAAAGGTAATTTCCTTTTCCTACCAATTTGTTTCAGATTCAGTGCTTAATTTTCTTTTTCCTCCAGAAAGCATCTAGAGAAAAACATCAGGTTTTATTATTTAGCTAAAGGACTACAAGGACAGTTAAGCAGCCATTTAAGACATCAAATATTTAAACACAGAATTAAAAAGGGCCCTCAACAGTGCAAGTCAAAAATAAATGCACCCAAATTAAGTGTGCCCAGCCAAGGATCTCTAGTAGACTTGGAACCACAGGACAGCAAATACAGAACCACGGAATCATTAAGGTTGGAAAAGAGTTCCAAGATCATTGAGTCCAACCATTAATCCAGCACTGCCAAGTCCAATATGTAGCTTTTACAAACTACAGGCTAACCATAAGAAGTCCTTTTTCACATCACAGAAGAGAGTCCATAAAACTCAACAAATCCAAAGAGGCCGCACTGCATTACCATCACAGCACAGTTCAGTTGATGGTAGATTCTTTTTCTACTATGACTAAATTGCAGCACAAACTTCAGCAAAACACTGAATCCCTTTTACACCTGTCTCGTCTGAAGAAAAGGAAGGCCTCAACTACCATCAAGTGCTTTTTTTACCATTCAAATAAGTTTTGCAAAATCTAATTTCCATTATTGGCAACACATGACTCATAGACCTTTGTCCACTCCAGGGAGCAAAGGCTCATTGCAGAATGACAAGGAAAGAGTGATCTGTTCTCTGCAGGATGAATGAAACATTCTCTACGCAAATCAAGCTATCTAACAAGACTGAACCAAATGCAGACTCTGAATTCATTTTCCACTCTCTGAAAAGTCTGTTTATTGTGTATATCACTAACAGACTAAAAAGACAACTTGAAGTGAATATTTAGAGATCCATGGAGCATCATGAAGTGACCCAAGCACACTCCAGCAGCAGCTTTCCTATCTCTCACTGTGTAAATGTAATCAGAACTTGTCAAACAGAAAAACAAGCTACACTGCACTTTTAAGGGAAAAAAATTAATTTTATTTATTCCATTTCAATAGAGAAATGGAAGAATGAGCAGAGCACACCACTTTCAGTACTCAGAATAAAGTGACATTTTAGTATCCAAGCAACCACAAAGAAGATACCATTTTATACAGGTTGAAAGCAATGCTTCTCTACAATTTTATTAGATTATTGGGACAGTTGAGAAATTCCCTTTCATTTTTAATGTTTTATAGGTGTTTTTCTTATGCTTATTATGTAATATGTTTTTGTTCTGAGAGAGTAGGTTTCTACAGCATAGTTTGACTCTGATTTAATGAGATCAGAAGTTGAAAAGGCCATAAATCACCACTTCACTGTATCAGTTCCAGCTTCCCATGGAAAATTATGCAAGCATTTCTAGCAATTCTCCTTTATTCTTTTTTGCCAGCCTACCCATTTTTGGCAAGACTTTTAAACTACAATTAAAGTTTAACTACAGTTGTTAATTATCAATACAAAATTAGTTCACCCATAGTACAGGCTCAATTCTTTGCCCAGTTAACAGTTTCAGATTTTATCCCGTCATTTCTCACATATCTATGCTATTATGTATGTATTCTATATATTCTCACATCTGATAAAAAACCTGAAAATTATGTTCAGAACACAAATTACTTGAAAGAGGCAAGAGGTGAGCTAGCTCCAAGCCTGAGATCACAGCAGAAGTAAAAATCTGTTCTCACTTTCCAATAAGGACAAGATAGACCAAAATGTATTTACTTTCGTGACCTATGCCTTTAAAGAGCAGCATTTAATACTTCATGTTAATCACATTACTTTTTTCTGCCCTCCATTCTCCAAGCCACAGAGACAGTGAAAAATCCAGGGCTGGGCTGCACCGGTAGAATGGTAGAGGTAGGAAAATATTACATGAATCGGGAAAAAGGAAAAACCACTGAGCAGGATGAAAGTGCTGACCTTGGTATACCACAGCTTTAACGTGATGATCGTGGCATAGTTCTTTGAATTATACAAAGCTGGCTTTAGGGAGAACATGGGCACAGCATGTAGTATGCTGAGGAAGAAATCAAAGTATCGTGCAGAGGAATGTGGCTAACATTTTAGTGTTTGGCCTATATGCAACATCTCAAAGTCTTAGTTTATCTGACACTAAACAGATATGTCCCTACACCGATGTAGGCAAAACACATCTGATCAAGCTCTCTTTTTTGCAGATCAGGGTCAGCTTAGAGGTAAGAGTCTATCTATTAATAAAGAATGTGTAGTAATCCAGTTCTTTTCATAAGCTATTGTAGAACAGTAGTCTCCTCTCTCCCAGCATAGTCTCCTCTCTTCCTGCTGAACCACTGCCTCTGACTTAGAAGTCTTATGCTTCCCAAGCCTTGCTGCCTTCACTTAAAACACAACGTGGTAGGACACTGGAAGAGATACTCCCACAATACTGCAGGCAGGTTCTTCTTCTGTCAGCAGCTTGAAATACTTAATTGTTTATGATCAACTTTGGGATGATTCCAAAATGAATCAGTACTGAGAGACAACAAACAATGACAGTGCAGTACACAGCTCTCCTAGAAGGTGGCCATCCCCAGACAGTATACTGCAAGTGCCTCAAGACAGGCAAACTAAATTGGATGTAAAGTACAGTTATGCATGTCTCAGAAGTACCTATCAACTGGTGAGAAGTTAAAGGTAACACAAATATGAACTGACTTGGCAGTGAAGGGATACTGAAGGGATACTTGCACATCATTGGTTATGGAAAACAAATTGCCATAGAACATTGTATTTCTTAACTAAGAGTACTTACTGATCACACTCTTCCCAGGAAAGGTGAGCCTTGCATTTACTTTTTTTTAAACAGCAGTTTCCTAAAGCAAAGTAAACTTTGCATTTAACTACCTGAGAGAAAAATTCATGATCTGCTCAGAGCATTCAAACTGCTTATTTTTGCTGGCTTATTGAATCTTTTGGTCTTTTTACAGGAAACTCCATTCCTTAGAATTCAAGCTCCCTTTTTACACAGAAGTATGGTGCTTGTCTCTCAGATTCTCTGTCTTTCTGCAATGAGTTATTTCCATTACTGAAGTTACTTATTGAGAGCTATAATCCCCCAATTTAATCACAGTGTTTAGGGACAAATCTGCACTCTCAGTTTCAGATTATGAGCATAAGGGTTTTACATTTATGTTCTTCTGAATATAAACTGTGTTTATACTTGTATCTAGAAGAATCAACAGAAACTTCTTTCATATAGGTAATCAAATAATGGGGAATACTTTTCAGTTGTGTGGATTTACTTACCCACAGTAGAACAGCACAACACAAACATAAGCTAAGACTCCTTGTACTTTTATTGAGCTTGTTACGACTCTGATGAGCTGTTTTAAAAATAAAAGTTAAAACTTAGCCCTCAATTATTAATAGAACATTGTAACAGACATTTCTTACTTGGTAAATTCAAGAAAAAGTAGAAACATTTACATTAACAGAAATTTAGTCTAATGTTTCCCTTGGTAGTACTAACTATTCCAGATTTTGATTTGAATAAGTATTATACTGCACTTAGTTGCAACTTTGCCAAAACCAGAGTCTAACAATGTTTCCTTAACACTGACTTTCAAGTAAAATAAGAAGTGGAAAAAACCTTCAAAATTCAAGGGCTAGAAGGAGAGTTAACAAATTTTGAGGAAAATGTCAAGAGATGCAATGCAAAACAGAATCAGTGTTATACACTATGATAACCTTACGATTACAAAATTGCTTTGTGGACAAGGCATATGACTCTCAAGTTCCACTAACAAATGGATTCCGAAATTTCAGTTTTACTTCAGTAGTTTATGCAAATCCTGTGAATAGTATTTTTTCCGATCTCTATAGGAGAACATTACATTTAAGTTAATTCATACCGATATTCTTCCAGGAAAATTGTGAATTAGCATATTTGCTGACAAAGCAAGTACAGATTCCCAGCATTATGATAACTACTGCTTACGATTAATTATGATTACTATTCTGCCATTGTTAGTTCAGGACAGCACGTGGACACAGTTCCATTAATTAAGTCATTCATTTTATAGCAGCATGTATGTGTAACAAAGTCAACTATTTCAGAGTGATGTACTCAACAACAGCTCAGGAGCTCAGTGCCCCATATAAAAGAATATTGAGTCGTTAAGCATGCCATTACAGAGACAGCCACCAGGACTCATATGAAAAACCTAAATAAACTGCTACACTACTGCTAACCTTCTGGCAACCAGCTGCTTTGACTATTCCAAATGAATGAATAGGATAACTGCCAAAAGGAATGTATGTTTAGTAAACACAGATGTAGTTTAATTCCACTGGTACAATTCAAGTTCTTACAAATTCTACAAAATTAATATATATTCAATTTTCTATGAAAGGCTGAGAAACAGTAACGCATTTGTGAAGTTACAAGTAGTATGTGATAGAGGTTATACTGAGTGCTTGTTCAACCTTCCAGCATCATTTCAGTTACTCCAGATGATAATTTCATCCTCAAAACATCCAGCCAGCTATCTCAGAGGGACACATTCTCAAAGCGAGATCTTACTGACAGAAAACTGATAGGAAAGACACAACTTACTAAAACAGCCAGTGGAAGAGGAATGAAACCCATTCTTCTGGAAACTGAATCACTATAATCTGTATAAGCCTAGGAAAAGAAGAGGAAGAATAATGAACTACTTATGCAAAGAAATGAGCTTATTTTAGCTTGGCACACCCTCCAGGTAAGAATAAAGATCTGTTAACAAACACTATACTGGTATGAACTGTACCTATTCACATTTTGGAATTCAGATGGAGATAGCTCTCAGACAAAATGTAATACTACCATGACCAGTAAGATTAGCTTCAGTGCTCTAAATCAAGAGCAACTGGAGTATAATACAAATCTCTAAATCGAGAGCAATTAGGACACTGAATCCAAAGGCACTGTGATATTTCGTCTGTATGTTATTACCATCTTAGAGACCTTTTTGTATTAATTTGACTGATCCTCAAATACTCTACAGAAAAAACTGTTACAGGGATAGAAGAACAATTATCCACCACACTAGCAATTTTAAATCATTCTACAAACATCTGTAATTAACCTTAAGATAACTGTGTTAAAATTATTTTGAAAATGTTTTAACATTTGAACTCAAAACACAACTACTCTGCAGGACAGCTTGTCTGCAGTATTGAAGATCACACCAAAGTTAGTGCCTAAATGATGCTAGTTTATTTCTCACAGAGGATCCTTAGGAAAATAATGGAGTTTTCAAAACTAATAAACTGGGTTTTTTATTACTAAGAAATTATTATTAATTATTTGTAAGTGAAGGTGTCTAGCTTCTTTATGAGATTTAACTACTGCATTCCTCACAACAGCTGAAGAAATATGCCCAAGAAAACTACAGAAATCATTGTAATAAAGTTCATTTAATAGTTCGAGCACGCATCTGAAGCACTGATGAGTGGAATGCTAACAAGTGAAGCCTAACAAGTCCTCATCCATGAAAGGTGCGCTGTAAACGGCTTTCCAAAAAATGGTACTAATTAAAACCACAAGTGGTCTGTGTGTTCTGTAAATACTCATGCCATGACAGTAACACACATAGTGCAAACATCATCTATACACCTGTGCACTGTCTGTAAAGAAATATAAATTCCTAATGAATACTGTGTTTTAACCCAACACAGTTAAAATACCATGAAAAGAACAGTAATCTAAAATTACCTGGTTAAGCTTACTAACTTCCCATGTATCTCAAAAGTGTTACAACTATTCCCTTACTGTAAGGGTATTTGGAAGAGACTTCTAAGCAGTATATTAAATAAGGCTCAAACTAACCTGAACAACCGGATAAAAATAATATAAATCACAAAGAAACATTCCTGTTATCTCTTATTAAAGAAAGCAGAGTAGAGTTTCAGCGCTGCAGGAGTGTAACAGCACTGTATGTATGTATGTAAGTGTTTTTTCCAATATTCCCCCATAACAATTGTGTTAGTTAATACAGTAAAGTGCATTTTATTTTCAGGCTTACATTTTTCTGTCGACTGCTAACAAGGTCAAATGCAAGACTGGCTCTGTATTCACTGTAGACCTGGAAAAAATCCAGCACATCAGATGTGTGATTAATTTGTTATCACACTTTATAAAAGCAACACAGATATTAATACAATATTTCCATAAAATATTGTAAACTTATGCATTTTCTGAAAGAGTCAAAGCCAGTTTTTCTGAGGTCTAACTGCACCTTTCAAGAGATGAGCCTCTATTTCTGCAATAAAGTAATTTGCATATATATACAACAAACAAACAACACTATGCTATGTTTCAGGAACTGAATGAGACTTCATAAGTGACTGAATTTCAGGATCATCAGAAACACAAAATAACAGAAATCACATTAACCACATTTAGTTTTTTTCCCCCACAAATTCATAACTGATTTTAAGCTACATGACAGATAGCCCTGGGATCAAATTAAACAAATGAGGGAGCTTTCTTATATACTAAGCAAGTGATCCTATAAAAAAAGCAAATTGCATCTGAACATGAATATTAAGTTTTTCCTTCTCCTTAAAACAGTTCAGCATATTAAGAAAGAAAAGCATCTATTTTAAGGATAAGTGAAAGGACAACTTGCACTGCAGGTGTTAAAAATTCTGGGAAAACTCTGACATAGCAACCATAAATCTTTAGAACTTCTTCATACGCAAACCCCACAAAGTTTATTAAATAAACCTTGCAAAATTATCAGTCACTACCTCCATCCTCCAGCTGTTCCAGCACTCTGAAGCATGTTACATTTTTGGCTACCATGACTTCATTACTGCTCTTTTCCACACTCCCTATGCAAAAGTAGGGCATGCATAAATGCCTCTGGCATAAGGGAGCTTATTAAGTGCATCTATTACACTTGTTTCTACACCACACAATGTAGTTACTTCAGAGATGCTGAAAAAGACAGCACTTCACAAGTTCTGATCTCATTTCCTGAAAAGTGGTTTTAATAGTGAAAAGGCACTAACTCATATCTTCACAAATTTATCAAGTGTGTTTGAATTCACAGAGTGTGGAACACAAATGGCCAATGTATCATGCTGCAACACACAAGAAGCAACCTCATCTACTGCTTTAAAAAAGGACTGGATAATATATGCGGCCTAAGAAATTTCAGGAGTGGGAAACTAACATAACCTACTTCATATTAGTGCTCCAGGGACAGTGGAAAAAAAATTCTCTGATTTCAGATTCCACTTTTAATACACATGCAAGAATAGAGTTAAAGCAGCCTAACGATCTGTTTATCCAAAAGCCTGAATTTTAACCTACTATCCATTTTGTTAGGAAAGGGTACAAGCTCTGTCTAGACTGCAGAACAAGTAACCTTCTGTCAATGTAACAAATGATCACTTCACAAAATGATCTGCCAGTAATGTGAATTGTAGCTATTCTGCGAGCTGTTATACAACACCTGCAATAATTTATGGATCTGGAACTACTAATTTAGAAGCAAAGGTGTTAGTTCCACATTAAAAAGATCCTCGGAAGTATATTGTATCAGGAAATTAGCAAGCTTTCCCGAGTGATATCGTATATATGAAAATAGCAATTTTTGCGTTTTCTGCACTAGAATAAATTTTAGTATTTAAAAAAATGTTAGCAAAATTAAATAATTATTATATAATAATTAAATAATTAAAAATTAATTTAAAATAGCATCCAGCATTCCAAACAGGATACCTACATCTGCCGTGATGTCATTGAATTTTGTTATAAAGGCGTGTTTCACAATATCCACTGCAATTTCTGAAGCAACCACCATGCAAACATCCGGAAATAACACCCAAAGATGATCTGAAGGTTGTGAAGAAAAAAGTTAGGCCATTTAATTTAATGCCAGTATACAAAAAAAATTACAACAGTTGTGTTCAACAGTGAAAAATCCTCACAGGTCTGAAGAATCTGTAAGTTTACATCATCACTGAGCATACAGTCTGCAAGTTCTTCCACTGTTGTCCTAAAAATTTATCAGTACTGTACAATAACACCACAGGTGGGATCAGATTCTTAACTCTTCACTTTGTAAACCTTTACCTCTAATAGGAAGAAAATTGTTTTAAGTACTAGATACTATGTGTTCAGGATGTGTAAGACATAGACAAAGCATCTGCAGTTTTAGATGCTTAAGGTAAAATTTAGGTAGACTGGTAAGATTCAGGCAAAATACATTACACAGCTCAGGGGTCAAAATTATTAAAACCGTGTTTTAATTAAATCGGTATTTTACATAATATTTATTAAATATGTCATTAAAATCTTAAGTATAATCAAGATTAGATTAAGAACTGTATTTTCAACATAATCTTTATCAAATTTCAATCTAAATAGCCTTCCAAAATAACATTTTCTAGGGGATTCTTCCTTCACAGTGTACTCCAAGGAAAGGAAAAGACTGGGAAGAAGGCTGCTTGAAATTCCAGACACTGCTTGAAATATAACTAAACATGTTTAGAGCATAACAGAAAGATATTTGAAGTAATTCTTAAAAGAATACCAGAAATAGAAAAACAAGAATCTAAGGTATTTGACAAAATTAAGATTTGTTAATTAAATGTCTTGATTACCCTTATCTTTCAGATTGAGGGAAGAAGCAAGAGATACAGCTCTGGATAGCACAGGAATTTTTCTTCTAGTTTACTCACCTGGATTCCATGAGAACTGCTCCATATTTCTTAGACATACAATTAGTAGCAGCACGTAATTGGTGAACCTCTCCTTTATATCTGGATTAAAAAAAACAAAACCTGTCAGCTCCAAAGAAACATTTATTTGTATACACAGATATCTACTCATTCTGAGGTTCTACTGTTTATTAGTTCTTGGATTAGATAACATTTTCCACAAATTATTTAACTGGATTTAAGGGGTGGGGGGAATGCTGGGAACCACAACATGGACCGGATTTCTGCAGTAGGCTGCGACCTGCTCTGTCCGATGCTGCCTCAACTCAGGGTTCCCAGCAGCAGAAGGGACTTAAGTTGTGACTTACTATCACCTCTTCTAATGCATTAATAAAATTATCATCATTCTTGATAAAGTCTGTGCATTCCTTCTATGATTCAAAAAGAACCAGCACCTTCTGTTACTGAAATGGAGAATATACTTATCTGTCCTTTCAAGCTATTAGCAAGGTACATTTTATTTTCTACAGATCATGGATATCCAAATTGCTGTATACTGGGTTCAATAGAAGGAAGAAAAAATGTTTGAAGACAACTGTTACACCCTAGCTAGAAGGTTCCTACCAGTCTTTCACACTGCCATCTTAAAAGGGACCAGCAGGATGTATCAGCACAGTTATCAAAACCGTAAACACTGTAACACAACAGCAGTCCGATTAGGGATGAAGTCCTACGACTTGACTCCCAGACAAGGCAGTCTTTTTTTCTACTTTGGTGTCCTGTCTCCAGAGATGACATATACAGCTTCCTTCAGGAAGCATCACATTTTTTAGCTTATTAAAAAACAGCTTCCTGAAACTGTATTATTGAAAAACAGAGTAAAGCCTAAAACATAATGTCATCACAATTTAGGAAGTCCAAAGAAGTCTTTTTAAAAGATAGAGCTCTTAAGAAAATCTGTGAAGACACCATTATTGCTTGTTACACCTGTCAATAACTACAAAAATAATTTCTTTGTGGACCCTCCAAATCCAGAGGGCTCATTTTCTTAAGCACCACCAATATTGTGTGGGGTACTACCTACTGGTTTTGGGAAACAAGAAATAGAAATGTTCAGAAGTACAGACAAGGATTAAGCTGGCCAAAAAAATATTTGGCTTCGTGACAACAGTTTCCATCATCTCTGACTAACTACAGGCCAACAACAATGCTTGTGGCTGCAGTTACTACAGTATAATAATATCCCTCATTTTAGAATAGCAGTTTGGAAATACTGGCAAGTCTGAAAAGAATGGAAATCCTCCAGGACAAGGAAAGAAAAAGCACACAGGATTCAAGATGAATGAGACTTCATGCACAATATAAAAAGGCACATCTTAGGGTACATAAGTTAATCTGTCAGTATGGGCTGGGGAAGACACAGAGGAAGCACAAGCTTTCAAAACAGAACAAATGGCATATATATATAGGGGGAGAGAAAAAGGAAATCTTTTAGTACAATAAATTTAAGGCAGAAAAAAGGACATAGGTAAAACCTAACCATAATTTCTCGATTTCCTGCCAATAACACTCCAACAAGTGAAATACATTTTTCTCTGCTTCTGAATTCACAAAATACTGCCCAAATGACCAGAACAGAGTATTGTCTGAAAAACCTAGTTACAAGATATCACTTGATGCTGTCACAAATGGATGAAAATGCAATCAAGCATTCATTGATCTATATTCTTTATCATGCCCATTAGTGACTTGGAAATAATCGCTGAGTTTTCATACTTTTGCCCAGAACCTCAAAATGGTTTTATCTTCCATTTCCCACATCACGTACTTCCACACTGCTATGATACATCACTGGTCATCAATGCATAAGAAACACAGATCTCATCTTCAGTTCTTCAGGCCCCAGGGAGGCCTGTACAAATAGATATTCTCAAGTGAGAAGCAAGGACCTTAATTCAGGCCTAACATTAAAGCATGTCTCAAGCTAATCCTCCAGACATTTATTACCCACTTGGTATATGTTAGCTCACCAGTTGACAGGATTAAATTGAGAAGGGACATTTTGGGCTTTAAATTTCCTCTTATAACGCTGTAATAAGACCAGTTTTTCTTTCATTAATTTCTGAGACTGGGTGACAGGCTGATACCCATCTTTACCCTCTGCTTATTTTCCCTGTTCTAAGTGGCCTCCCTTCTAATCTGCTACCTCTGCTGCCACAGCTGTTCAAGGCTGTTAGGAGTGATGACTGTGGCTGCTGCTCTTCATCCTCATCCCTCTCATCAACTGTCAGAGATGCAAGCAAGGGAGACAGGGCACTTTACAGGAGCTTCAACAGTAAACTCAAACAATGCAAAAATTCATTTCATTTCTTACCCTCACGGACAAGGACAAAAAAGGCTTCAGGATACCCAAAACAACTACTGGTTGCATCAGTCCTAAATATCAATTAAAATTTCAGAATACAAAATATGTACCAATAATGTTTCATCGTTTATTATGAACGTATTTGCTGTTGTGTATGTACTTTTGTTTTTTTTAAACTGGTGAGGGGAGTTTCCTGTACCATGTATTGCCACTTCTTAGATGATGTGGTGAACTACAGAACAAGGGAAGCTACATCCCTGGATTCACACTTGCTTATGCTCTTAAGATCAACAAAGGCAAAGTATATTGCTATATCTGGAAATTTGGCAGAACAGTGACAAACCACCAGTATTAGTGTTCAGCTGCAGAGAGCACAGGTACTAGCAGGAGGAAATCATTCTATTCTGCTTTAGCATAACGAAGAGTAAAGTGGAAAGAAAAAGTGATCTCCTTTCGTTCTCCATTGTGACAATCCTTAATAACATTGATATAAGCCATTTCAATTCAGTTTTGCATGTATTCCACCAAGTATAGATGAGAAGCATATAATGTAGCTTTTTCTGTTAGGATACAGTATAGCTTCAATAACCCTTGCCATTATAAGACAGGTTTAAATGAGAGCCAAAATGACAGACCAATGACATTTTAAATGGTCTTCAGCTACCTCCACAAGTACGTGATTAAGAAGCTTACTTTCTCAGTGTTTATGATTCCAAGTGTTAAAAACCTGACATGTAGCACTAATTCAGATATATTTATCCCCTTGACCAGTCTCCTGTCAGCCCATACCATGCATAGTGCTGATGACATATCGTGCATGAAGTCTGGATAGACATCAGTGACTGGTGCTGCCCCTCAGGGGTCCATACTGGGACCAGTGTTATTTGATATCTTCATTAATGCCATAGATGAAGGAATTGAGTGCACCCTCAGCAAATTTGCAGATGACTGAGTGCTGAGATTGCCACACCAGAAGGGTGGGATGTCATCCAGAAGGACCTGGACAAGCTCAAGAAGCGGACCCATGCGAATCTCAAGAGGTGTAATAAGACCAAGTACAAGGTGCTGCACCTGGGTTGGGGCAACCTCAGGTATCCACACAGGCTGGGGATGAACAGATCAAAACCGGCCCTGTTGAGAAGGACTTGGGGATTCTGGTGGATGAGAGGCTGGGCATGAGCTGGCAACGTGTGCTCACAGCCCAGAAGGCCAAACACGTCCTGGGCTGCATCCGAAGCACTGTGGGCACCAGGGCGAGGGAGGGGATTCTGCCCCTCTGCTCCACTCTGGTGAGACCCCACCTGCAGTGCTGCATCCAGCTCTGGGGTCCCAGCACAGGAAGGACATGGACCTGCTGGGGTGAGTCCAGAGGAGGCCACCAAGATGATCTGAAGGATGGAACAACTTTCCTATGAGAAAAGGCTGAGAGAATTGGGATTGTTCAGCCTGGAAAAGAGAAAGCTTCAGGGTGACCTAATTGTGGACTTCCAGTATCCAAAGGGAGTCCTCAGAAAAGATGGAGAGGGGCTTTTCACAAGGGCACGTAGTGACAGGACAAGGGGGAATGGCTTCAAACTGAAAGAGTAGGTTTAGATTACGCATTAGGAAAAAATTCTGTACTGTGAGGGTGGTGAGGCCCTGGCAGAGGTTGCCCAGAGAAGCTGTGGATGCCCCATCCCTGGAAGTGTTCAAGGCCAGGATGGATAGAGCTCTGAGCAACCTGGTCTAGTGAAAGGTCACTTCTGGCCATGGCAGAAGTGTTGAAACTGTAAATGATTTTTCAGGTCCCTTGCAGCCCAGGCCATCCTATGACTGATAGACTGCATTCTGATGTCATGCCGAAGCTGCACTCGTACCAGGGCTGGCCCTGAAGCCTGACACACATCATACTACATACTACCCATACACACTTCAGATTATTTTGAAAGATGACACTGTATTTGCTCGTACTTCTATGCATCCTCTAGTGGTGCAAGTAACTAGATATGATTAAATCTTTTCAACTGCCTTTAAAGTAAGTATTTCCGTATTTTGAAAAGGGAAAGGAAGAATCAGACATTCCAAGGCTTAGTATATCAGAACTTAGTGGTCACATGTCAAAAACTAACCACAATACACCCTTTTCCATTAAGGTAAGTCATGTGTGCCTATAAGGGTTGTCATATGAACAGAGGTGGTAAACATTTATTTCAAGGACATGTAATGCACATACTGCCATAAACACAATAAAGGGAAAAAACTCAAGATGTTCCTTCCTCTTGGTTGTGTAAAATAAAGCCCAAAAAAGGACTGCACATAGCCAAATCAGATTTTAAATACTTTTGCCCCACTTACATGAACTCTGCCATTCCAATTTTAACAGAATTCTATCCCCATATTAGTAACACATTCTGCCCTTCCATAAATCCTCCTGAAAAATAGCAACACATACCCAGCAATTAATTTCCAGCGTGTCAGAGGGTATCACTGCTTTTAGAAAGCATGTAAAAGACATGAAACAAATGTTACTGGAAAGAAAGATTCCTGGCACAACACTGCATCTAGTATGGACCAATGTAACTAAATAGCCAGTATCTCAAACAACCAACTAATGAACCCTGAAGATCTTAGGTACTTTGCAGTGCTAACTAAAAGAGGCAGTGAGATTACAGGAACAGATCCTGAAGTGGGGTAAATAGTCTTTTAGCGCTAGCTGTTTCCTTCCCTGACACATTACACAGGAATCCTGAATCAGGAAAGAAAAAAAAAATTATCCCACTGTTAATCCCACTGTTTATATGTTTAGATCAAAAGCTAGTTATAAATTATAGCATGTAAGAAGTGAAACAAGATCTTTCAGTTTACATCTCAGCAACTCCTAAATAGCTGTAGTGCCAACTACCTCTTAACACGTGACCAGAGCACAAGAAAGGATCAAAGACTGAACAAGGAATCATGAAAGATGCACCAGTCTTAAACACAGTCCTGCCCCTAAATCCCTCACCCTTAAAATGATCAGAATAATGGTATTAAAAAAACCTAAAGCCATGTGAGAAAGCAGTTTGAATTTCAAAGACCAAAGGTAAAAATAAAGGCTATTCAATATTGTGATCAAAGTCAAAGAGACTGATAAATTGGGAACAAAGAAGAAAGAATAGGGAAGAAAAAAAGTACAGATTTATAAAGAAGAAAACTGAAGTTCCTAAAAGTTCAGAATAAGTCTGTTAAATTTTTAAGACAAGAGATTTAAAAAACAAGGAAGAGTCATGCCTAATAACTAACTGAAGGAAATAACCTAACGCACTGCATCTAATGTACTTCTTCGTATGAGGTACAATCGAATTTTGTGAAAAAATTTAATTTAGAGCACAGCTTGAAATTAAAATAAGACATTTAAAAGCATAAAGGAAAGCAGCATGCTGGGCTTTCAACAATGATGAATGAAAGAGCTTCTCTTTATAATTTGGTCTCCTTGTTCTCTAATCCTGACCCTACAAAATTAGCTTACAGATAACTATTTCAAAAGGAGAATATACTATTTAAATTTGGGGAAATATTTCTTCCTGATACAACAAATAAAAGGTTTTCTTGTCTTCTGTATAGAAGTGTTTTCCAATGGCCACAGTGTTTAGATTGCCTGGGTGTACATAAATTTCCTTCTAAAAGTCAGGGTGACAATGCAAAGCAGTTTTGCTGCAGCTGACAAATCAAAGCTGCGGGAGCAGCAAGGTTGAAATCACAGACTCTGTAGCTGCAGTCTCAAGCAGCTATACAAGCCCCAAGGTCTTTGTTGACCTGCCCCTAAAAGATAATAGGTTTAGTTTTATTAGGTAGCAATTAACCAATTTGTATCTCATGTCCTGTTCAATTCATTTTTATGTAGATGATTCACAGTTATTTTAGTCTTGAAGGTTTACTGAATTAGCTGTTAAAGCAGAATTTTAAATGGCCATACCAAGGTGAGAAGGATCATTGATTCCACTGACACTAAGTCCAGAAATGTAAATACCGGAAAAAATAGTACAGCCACATGTCAGGTTGCTATCCACCAGCTGGTGCTGAGCATGATGCCAAGTGAAAATGATTTCACAATTTCCAGATCTAAACTGGTAGTTCGGTGGCACTTCCTATCCTGATGTCTTACTACATAAAAGTTTGAGCCAGGCAGGGCTCAGCAAGATATTTCAATGTGTGATAAAGGACATGTCTTAGAAAGTACAGCCTGGACAGTTCATTTCTGTTTTCACACACAACTTTCTTTTGAATTCTAGTTGTAGTAACTTCCCTTGAACACAATATCTACTCTTGTGGTCATTGCTTAACTTTTCTCCTACATCATATTTTTCTTTTGATTAACATGTTAAATGAGAAAGGAGTTTCACCTATTCATGAGAAATTCCTCAGATGCCCCTGTGAGATTCATATTATTCCCCTCAAGAATTACTATATTTAGGTACTGTGTACTAATCAGTACCTTTACATTGAATTGAAAATGTATGTTTGACAACAGTAATATTTTGAGCTGAGCCCCAGAAAAGGTGGGGCAAGGGGAATCCATTCAGTGTGTCCAAGATTAATCAGCTACTGCTGCCGTCATCGCTCTAGAGCCGATTGCAGACCTCAGAAAACTACTGGAAGAAGCAGAGAAAGGCGGGAAGTATACGGGAGTGCTTAGATTTAGTGTTTCCTTTCAGAAGTTTACTTCAGTCCAGGCATGCAGTTCAAGCACACTGTGCTCTAGAACACACAAGACACTCCAAAGGCTAACTGGAAGCTCAGCAGACAGGACCAGACTAGCCTTGGTTCCAGGGTAGGATAAAGTATTGGCATAGCAAGCCAACACAAGATGCACCATCATTCCAGCTGCATTAAATAAAACATTTAAAAGATACCAAAGTGATCAGAATACATGAATTGAAACAATACTGTTCTATCCTTACTGAAGCTGTGATGCAGTAAATCTGTTCAAGTTCAAAAGAGGCGAAAATTTCTACTAAAAAACCTGTCATTTATCTCTGAGAAGAAAAACACTGCTATTTATAACCATACTGAAAAGTGTTCCAGGAAAAGTTATCTGCTTGAAAGGAATAAATTAGCTTGCTTTGTGCACTCTTCTATGTATGTACTCACTGCTTCCATACCCACACTGTCTAATGAACAGCAGTACTTCTTCCACCAACTGATAAAGGGCGACCTGATATTGCTATTATGGATCTTCAATAATAATGTCCAGCAATTAAGTGTTGATATCCTTCTCTTTTTATGGAGAAAATTACAAGCAATTTCTAGTATCAGTCCCTTGTTTATTTCAACATGAAAGAGGCCTCACCTTCAGGTAGGAGAGCTAGATCCATAGTTGTAACTATTTTCTACATTAATAAGAAACCTTATCTAGATTTTCTGTCAATATTTCAGTAAATTTCACTTTTAGTGTTCTCACTGTAAAGTTAAATACCTCTGATTTAAAAAACATAAGTAATTAAATCTTGGAATCAAAAATAATACTATTATCACAGAATAAACAGATTATCAACACAGCTGGGAAGATCTTTTTGGGGGGGTTTAAGAGCATCTATGAGGTAGCTTAAAATTTCTGTTATATAATTTTCTGTGGTATATTTAAAGTTTTATGTAAATAGTCTTTCATGCAAAGAATTACAAAACATTTTCATGTAATATTGCAGCTTGCAGATGAATTAAGACAAAAGTCACATCAATATTCAGAACTCAAAACCTGATGTAAGCCTGTTGAAAATTTAACTTGTGATACAAAAATATGAATCATCTGTTTTTAAATAAGTAGCTATTTTATTTTTTTTAACCTATTGCACATTTGAATTATCTGGTTTAAAATCTATGAGCTGGAATGAAAAATATATATTCTATTTTCTTTGCTCATATGTATAAAAGAAAGTGGGGAAATTCAAATCAGATATACTGAAGAAATTCTTCACTGCGAGGGTGGTGAGGCACTGGAACAGGTTGCCCAGAGAACCTGTGGATGCCCCATCCCTGCAATGCTCAAGGCCAGGGTGGATGGGAGCCTGAGCAACCCGGGATAGTGGAAGGTGAACCTGCCCATGGCAGGGGGGGTGGAACGAGATGATCTTTGAGGTCCCTTCCAGCTCAGGCTGTTCTAAGATTCTACAAAACTACTACAAGCAAAGAAGCTCTAGCACAACCTTAGAGTGCAATCACTCCTACCGGCTTTGAAATCACAAATTCAATAAATATTTCAAATGGCTGATGTCACTACTAGAAAGAATCTCCATTGAAGGATACCTGAACATGAGACACACTGAGTATGAGCTCCCAGAATTCATCCTAAGCAGTGACACAGTTAAGAAGTGCCAGAAGCATGTTTCCTAAGTAACCTCTATTATTATCTTGAAAGCATATCAAAAATTAGAGTCATCTCTGGTATTTCCCTCATACACCAGCTAATTCGTTACATTGGTTTTTTGTTTCATTGGGGTTTTATTTGGTTAGGGTTTGTTTTTTTTTTTGCTTGTTTGTTTAGGGTTAGGTGGGAGTTATTTCAAGATCCACCCTCACAGCTACCCAACAACATGCATTCTAAGATCACTGTCAATATAGCCCACTATGAAGTCAACTTTTTGAAAACAGAAGACTTGACCACTTGGAAGCATGGGTATTTCAGCACAAAGCCAGTAGGTTGTTTTAGCACATCAAATAAAAACTTGCCATAAAAGGAGTAACAGTGTTCCTTCAAGTGGATGTCAGTTTCATCCTACTGAACCAAACAGTAAAAGGGGTGATGAGGAATGAAAGTCAGAACACTCAAATTCACCAAGGTAATTATAGTAAGAATAATATTAAATACATTGAATACATTAAATACATTAATGAATTAAATAAACAGCTTCTCTCTTCTCTTCACATTTTCTCCTGATCAGCACTGCTATACATACCGCTATTTGACATTTGAAAAAGATTGTTCTTCTCAAACTTCTTGAAAACACTTCCTTTTATTTCGACAAACTGCAATTTTCAGAAACAGTTAATTAGTTTTTACTGATAAAAAACTGATATAAACAAATAATGTTATCAAAAATAAGTTATTTTAAAATATTAAGACATGATACACAAAGGATTCTGAAACAAATTAGGCTAGGTATATAATGAAGCTACACACACGTACATTATTGGACATCATGATGGTAAGCAGTGATTTATTGTGGGAGTTGAAGGCCACATTAAGGGTTGTTGCTTGAACCATTATAAGAATAGCATGCAGGACTGCATAGCAGGGTTAAGGAAAAATATTTGAAATAATTTTTCTACACAACAGTACTGAAGAGCATTGAACCTCAAATTTCCTATTTCGCTTTCAAAGTTTAACAGGAAAGTTTCCATATCCCTGTAAACCAGACTTACAGCAAGACAATACTTAGATGTATGTAATATACTCACAGTGCTTTGTAGCATGTAATAATGATGCTAATTTTTCTTTTTCTAAAAGAACCCAATGACATTAGTCATGAGAAACATCAACACAATCTGAAGAAAAAAATCTGAAGTACAGATGCAGAATTAGCCTAAAGATTTCAGAGAAAATAGGGAAAAATTGTAAGAATTCTAAATTCATCACCAAAACTACTGGACTACGGTATCTCTTTAGATTCAAGAATTCATTGTAAGGTTATTTCACACTAAGAACATTTGCATCCTGCATACGCATGAGTTTATCCCTTCAAAAAAATATGTTCAAGCTAGATGCATTTAACATTCTAAGTAACAAAATCCCACTATCTTCAAGGCCCTGGGACCCAAAATACAAATCAGAATAAAATTTCCCATGAACTACCCAATTACAGTTTTTCATTTTACTGTAGGTACACCATTCTGAAGGGATTTTTTTTTTTAAAGCAGGTGGTGCTGGCAATCTTACTTTTCAAGTAAAGGATCACTGATTTAGGAATATTAACAATTTTTCAAATATATTAAAATAAAATAATGCAGAGCAATTACTCTGTAATTTAACTTGGAAAATTTTGTGATTTATCAAAGAAAAAGGATACAGACATACAGCACTGCCATGAAGAAGTGAGGAATCACACCTATGTGAGCTCTTTTTCTTTCCTTAGGTTCTGTAGCTGTCCAATAAAGAGCATCCAAAATATCTTGTCCAAATGAAGAAATCAGACGATCAGCCACCTAAACAAGAACAACTTTACTGCCTTTAACTACCTACCTTTTTCTCCAACACTTGAGCATACCCAGTTCAAGAACAGTTCGATCTAAAAGTACAGCTCGATCTAAAAAAAGTTTCACATATGTATCACTTTTGATCTCTTACCTATTCCATTTTCACTCTGGATTTCACAGCAATACTGTTCCTTTTGTATATTCAGCAGTTTACTTTCCCTTTCAAACTTACTATCCCCTTTCCAATGGTATTTGTAATAAATAATATTGTTATCTTAGATGCTTTCTTGAAAGATATTTGAGTACAATTCAAATCTCAGCCTTTGATAAAGCAGTATGTACCTTGTGTCAAACGATCTTAAATGTTTTTCCTCATCCCTCTGGGTTTAGTAGGAAAAAACAATGAAAAGTGAATTTCAGATGACAGGGAACATTTGCTTACAGGTAAAAAAAATGACAGAAAATTAGACTTGGCTCTACCGCTTTCTATATACTGAAGTATACACTTAATGCAAATGTCTGCATAAAGCAGAATTCAAAATTAAAAGTACTATAACACAAAAACAAGCAATTAAGAGGGACTTGAAAATCTACCAAAAAGGGAAAATATGTTGAAAAAACAACAGGCACCTGAAGTGTAATCCAAAGAATACAAGCAGAAATTAAAAAAAACCCTTTGGCAGTAATTCTAAAGATAGAAAACACATGGACAGCATTTTGAACTTGCAATTTAATACCACAGCAAGAAAGGTCACAGGTAGTTCCACCAGTTCCCAACATTTCATCAGCAGCAAACATATAAAACTGAAAATCATTACATGGAAGTACATTTTTTCTGCCTATACACTGCAGTTCAGTAATTTTAAAACCAAGCTGCATAGGGCAACAAAACCAGAACTTCAAAAATTAAACTTGGCACATGTCTGGCTAAAAAAAAGAGCTAACTCTCACTGCTTACTAATTCAACCAAATGGAAACAGTTAAAGATGAAAAACTGATTATCTCTACTTAAGAAAGATAAGTAATATTTTCCCTTGGTGTCTTTCTGTAAAACAACAATTTTGGACATGTTAAATCAACATGTAGCAGTAATACAGAACCAGGTGCACAATGTACCCGCAAATACTGATCCTGCTAAATAGAAAGTAAATTCCTGGGACAACACAAATAAACCTAGACTTAGGATCATTTCCTAACTTTTTAAATTAAGAGTTCTCAAAGTAAAGATACTGAAGTGAGAGAAGTCATACTTATTCAAGACACTATTATTGAATGAAGTTTCCTAAAATATGAGAATTGAATTAAAACAAAATTTTACAGGATGCCTCAAGTAAATGTATAATTTACTGCACTCTAAGAATCACCTATGAAATAAAATGAACAAACCCACGAGGTGATGAATTATCATAAATCTGAAGCTCCCAACTCTATCAGTTTGAGAGATATTTACAGTGGCACTGTTTTCGGCTTTTAGATTTTGTAAATTGAGATTGTCTGCATTATTTGCTTCCTGCTCATTGTGATGACCCATTGAGTAATTACAGCTGGTGTAGCAACACCAGCTACAGAATGCTTAAGAGTTTGGTAAGTTTTTGTTTACAATATTGTGAGGGTTTTAATAGATAAAATAGTGGCTTTGCTTTCCTTTCTATTTAAGCAGTCCTTGGTTCTTTGCTGAAAGAATAGAAAATATTAAAACCCACCACACAATATTGTTGCTTGCTTTTCCAAATATGACTTACCTAAACCCTACATGCCGGCTCCAGGCTCCAGCAGAATTCCATGGTGAGTGCTGTCACCAGCATAACGCACACTGGGGCTTCACAAGGAGCAGGAGCCGGTGGGTCTGAATCTAAAAAAGAAAAGTGTCATTTAAGCCAAATGTGCTGCATGCTCCCCTTAGCCTATCAGTTGGGAGCATTCAGCACATAATTTGAAGATTGTGCATTCCTCACATCTGTCCAGGACACTACTCCCTGGACTTGCCAACAGCCGAAAACATTAGGACATTGTAAACATCTCTGCTGCTCAGGGATTTATTTAAACTAAAAAGATCTTCCTTACTTTGAAAACTTGAGAAAAAATGCAACGTGTATTGCTTAAAATAGACCATATTTACAGTTCCTTAAAAAGCATTGCTTGCATCAGTAACAAAGACTTCTAATAAAAATCACCAGAGTGGTCTAAGCAAGCCAATATTCAAACTGTTGAAAGCTGACTATCAACCAAGTCTTTCAGTGGGATCCCATGAACATTTTCTGATAATACTCCTGCAACCCATCATGGTAAGAAAAGCCCCTTAAAAACACGCACTCTGCTTGGCATGTTGGGTTTCATGAGATATCATGGAAGTTAAATACTGTTTCCAAATTCAAAGTCTAATGTCATTTTTCTAATAACCATGAGTAGTAACATACTTCCCCCTTTCCTAAAAGAAACATACTCATGAAGCACTTTTCTTAGTTAAAACACAGAATTTTGGTTCTGCCAAACACAGCAAAGTAATTCAATTCCTCATTCCGAACAGAATGGCACATGGCTTCCAATTCATAGCAAACACTGCAGTATCGCTTCAAATTACGTGGTAAGCACATAAAGCTGAGAAAGTACACGCATGATTTGAAGTAGTCTTGAAATAAAGAGAAATTACTGTTTTGAGCACATGGATTTATTTAGCAAGGGATAATCTCTCATCAATTATGGAACTATATATGGATGAGTATCTCCCCACACAACTAAAATCCAGATAGTAACTCAGTGCCAATTTAATATTTGTACGTATTTTTCAGCAAATGTAAAATCAAAGGCAACAAAAAACCTATGAATAAACAACTGAAGTGGCTTGTATGATATTTATTTCACTTAGTATAACAAAGTGTGTTCCTTATGCAATATTTTCATATTTTATGAAGAAATAACAAATGCCTTCAGACAAAATACTCAGATTTTGCAGAGTGTAACCCTGTTTCAGCAGTCTTCAAACAAAGGTACAACAGATGCTCAAACAAGGATCAATATGTCATTCAGGAATCCCAGAATCCTAATAGAGTAACTTTTGTGTACAAAGCTCTGATTGAGTCCTTTCAAGAGGTTGTATTCCTACTATGTCCTATATTTACAGGATGGAGATAAGATTGTAGCTAGGAAAACATTATTTACTTTGTGAACCATAGATCATAGAAGTACAATAAAAATCTTATACTTCACATAAATAGCAAAACAGAAACTGGCTTTTTTTTGCCAGAAATTCTCTTACCTCCCAAAACAGAATTTCCTTCTCTCGTGTCACTGCATCCATACACCTTATTGTTTTCATACTCATGCTTTTGTCTGCTAGCCAGGACTGAGGTTAAGCAAGTAATGTTACCTTATTTATTTATTAATTTATTGAGTAATAGGTGTCCTTGCATACAGTGAAAGCTATATTTCCATAACAATGAATTAAAACCCAAATTCCATGTTTTCTATTATCCTCCTTCGCTGCTCTCTCGTGGGATCTTATCATTATTTCAGATCAGGTTTCTACTTTTCTTGGAGAGCTAAAAATCTCATTCACTCCCTGGCATTTCATAAGACACTTCTTTCATTTCCATTTCTCAAGTTTCTTGCTATGAAATTAATAAGCTCTATAAATTAGGCATTATGAAACAGTATCTAAAAACTTTTGTTCACAAACCTGTTTCACTGCATCTAGGCTTATTATCATAGGTGTGTGCAGATTTGTAAGAATACCAGATGTGCCACATGCTAAGTACAACTACTGTAATACAAAATATTTTAGATAGTCTGAAAAAAGCATGCTTCATAATCTGATGCCAACATTCTTACCTCAAGCATATTATAGATGATGTAGAGCTTTATGACAGACTGTCCCCTTATCAGATGATACATCATAGAGTAGTCAACATAGTGCATCATGAAGTAGCAGATGACCAGTATAACTCCTTTGAGAATGTCACATACCTGAGCAGGTTGCAGCAAACGTCTGTCACTGAAATACAAAAGGCAGAAAGCTCCACTAAATGTCATATACCCACAAAATACAGGAGTTACTAAGTCAATATGAATTTACAGAAGCTGTTCATCACGGATATATTTTAATGTCATTTATTATGCCCCTTCCCCTGCCCTTCACTCCAACACCATGACCAAGATACACATTTATAGATCACACTCATGAACAGGATCACAGTCTCTTACTCGCCACATCCCTGTAATTAAAACACTGTATTTGTTGAGAGCTCCCACTTATTAATAACCTTCTGCATGCATGCCCTTTCGTTTCTAATTTACTTTCCCTCTTCCAGCCAATTCTATGATTTTGACTTCCTCAGGTACAGAAATTGTATCCACTATGATCAAAAAGAAATGAAGAAGTCACCTTCAATTTCAGTATAATGAACCAGATGCTGAGGAACAGGCAGTAAATTCTGTATCTTCATTTAACTCTAAGCTCTGCAGCAGTAAATGCAAACAATTTGACATCCGAGCTTGAGGCTGATTGTGAACCAAATGCAGAACTTTTCTATCTATAGTCCCATGAGTAACCCAGGAGACTAAAGGAATCATTACACGATTTCTTCCTATAAAGTAAAACTACAGGAAGAAAACAGCTTTATCTCAATTGCCACAACAGTAACCATAAGCATAATGAAACTGCAAGGCAGTATTCACTTGTCTATTTATTTAGTTTAGTATTAATAGTATGCAAAGCAGTTTAAAAAACCTTTGAATTACATCAAAAGGTTGAGAATCAAATACAAAAAAAAGGAGGAAATAATTTCTACTACATATATTTATTTTTTTAAATACACTGAAATGCTTTTACAGAAGTTAATGTTTCAAAGAAGTTGGAAGCAATTAGCAGAATTCAAGTAATGAATTTTCAATTTCTGTGTTCTTAAATCAGTGGGTCATCCAGTGGTTACGCAATGTTCCCATGAACTGATAATACATTAGAAAAAAAAAATTAAGAGTTATCTTGTAAAAATGTAGGTCCTTTGTAAAAAACATCCGAACAGTAATTTATGACCTCTGGAGTCATTCTATAGACGCTGCAAGAAGTCGAAAATCCCTGCTACCTCACTCATGCTATTTAAGTCAGAGATGGAGTGTTGTACTTTGGGTTTCTTTGTTGTCTTCCATTCAAAAGAAAAACACCTTGAAAACAGCATTCACACATTATATCACTCCTGGAACCACAAAGTGACATTTTACAATGGGCAAGTAGGTTGTGGTCCTGCTGGAGTATGAGCAAGAAAGTTTCCAGAACTCTGAGATGTACAGTATTGTGCTTTGAACAGAGGGCAACTGCTCCTTTTATTATATACTTTTTACTGCATAAATGGCATTAAAATTAACTACATTCTGAATAAAAGAATTCAACTTAGTCCAGCACACCATAACTGCTTACAGTGGCTTTCTCTCCCTAAGAGACATTTTCTTGCTATCAGAAGTCATCCAGTAACAAACAATAGCCACATCACATCTTATTTCAGCCTAAGTCCTCGACAAAATGCCTCAGTGAATTTGCTTCCTTTCTTCAGCCCCCAAACTGAGTTTTAACTGCAAACAGCAATTAAAAAAATTAAACTGAACATGTGCCTTTTGCCCACTCCTTAAAAAGCCTATGACTGTCTTCGCATGACACACAATAAAAGGCACCCTCCTCAACCTGCAAAATCACATTTTGAAAATTTACTGCCTTATTTAACTACACCTGACTTAAATGATTATACTTATTAAAATATAACAGTATATATTGAAATGTTTACAGGACTTAAACAAGCCCATGATTATGATTACTGTTCATATGCTGAGTAACAGTATATTCCTTTTCCTCCAATCTACTTCCATTTTGGAAGTGTATTCAGTCATTTCTGTACAAGTCTCCCAGCCAACATTCAAACTCTAAAATACAGATTGGGATACAGTGGTAAAGGTACTATTATTCAACAACAGTAATGCCAGGCCTTAGCATGGGGAAAGGGAATCAGAATGTATTACTTAGAAAATTAGCATCTTCATTCTTCCAGCCAACAACTACTTTATTATTAGAGAAGTAGGGAGTACCCGGTAGAGAAAATCTGATGAACAAAAGAGACACCCACTTCGAAAGTTTGTCTTTTAAAAGTTTGGTAAGGTACCAGTTTTAACGATAGGATGGTCTCTTACTGATAATGCACTAGTGAGTAGAATCTGTTTATGAAGCTTCTGAAGCAGTCAAGAAAGATTCTCACAGGAAAATGCTTTGATGTCCACAAATCAGACAGACTGAAAACATCACGTCCAAGGTGTTCTGGCTTACAAGTAACATCAAAGATGCTCAACCACCAGTATAGTCACAAGTCACAGATGTTCTGTGCTGTTAACTCTTATCACTCTTCTGCTTGTGCTGATTTTCATCTGTAGGACTACACTCAAGTAGAACCAGCTCAGGAGAAGCCAATGTAAATGCAGACAGCAACAGTCACAGGGGAATACAAACTCTGAGAAGAGACTACATACAGTCAGGAGTACAAAGGCGGTGTCAACCCTGAAAACTATCTCAGGAGACTAACACTGTATGAAGTTGCGTACAAACTTGCACACAGCATGCTATACACTGGAAAGATTAAAAGATTTTCAGAATGTGTTGGGTACAGAACGAACCTGATTATCACTGAGATTCAATTCAAAAGCTGCCCTAAAGAGTCAAAGAGTCAGATGAACTACTCCTGATTGCTGTGTTTTACAGGAATTAAACTTTTGCAGAACAGATCCCATTCAAATAACATTTTTAGAGAATTTTACAACCATTTAGGTTGATAAAGACCTTTCAGATAATCGAGTCCACCTGCTAAGCTATCACAGCCAAGTCCACTACTAAACCACAGTCTACGCATCTTTTAAACACCTCCAGGGATGGTGATTCCACCACTCCCCTGAGCAGCAGACTGTTTCATTGCTTTACAATCATTTTGGAGAGGAGAAATTTTTCCTAATATCCAATCTAAACCTCCCCTGGCACAGCCTGAAGTCCTCTTGTCCTACTTCTCAAGGTGACTTGGATTTAGTTTCTCAATAGTCTGTCTGTATGTCTAGGAAAAAAACTGCAATAAACAATTAATATTTTTCTGACATTTTAATTAAAAATACAATCTATTAATGTTCTATTCAAAGTTCTACATAACTTCTTGTGCTTCTCATCCACATGAGAAGCAGAACCAACAGTAATGCTGTGACAACTTCAGAACAAGTGTCGTGGTTTGGGCTGGGACAGAGTGCCTTGTCTTTTAAGTAGCTGGTTTTTTGGATTTAGTATGAGTGTGCTGATAACACATTTTGAATACTTTGGTTGTTGCTAAGAAATGTTTACCCTGAGTCAAGGGTTTTTCAGTGTCTCATGCTCTGCTAGCGAGGAGCTGCACAGAAAGCTGGCACAGAGTACAGCCAGGACAGGATGTCCCAAACTGGCCAAAGGGATATTCCACACCACAGAGCATCACACTCAGTATATAAACTGGGGGAGTTATCCAGAACAGAGTCTATCACTGTTCAGGGACTGGCTGGGTACCAGGCAGTGGCTGGTGGGCAACTCTGTCACTTGTTTCTCTTGGGTTCCATTAGACTCTCTCCTTCTCCTTTTCATTACTATTATTATTATTAGCATATTTAGTATTATTATTAGCGTATTTTGTTTCAATTATTAAACTGTCCTTATTTCAACCCATGAGGTTTACCTTAACTTTCCAATTCCGTTCCCCACAGATGGGAGATGGAGGCAGTGAGTGAGTGGCTACATGGTACTTAGTTGCTGGATGGGATTAAACCACAACATCTTAGTCACAAAAATATCCCCACAGTTTCAATTTCTTCAGTTTGATGACAGAAGAGCTGCCAGCATCTCAACCCCCTACTCAGCACAAGGGATTACTGCAAAGATTGACTACAGAAAACTGCTTTCCATAAAGTAAGAAGAATAAGATCCTGGCATTTCAGTTTTCTTTCATTGTACACTTAGGAAAGAGCCCTTCATATCAACTAAACAAGTAATCTACAGAGTACCACTAACATGTTTCCAGTTGAGAGAGATTAACCATGTCTACTGCGTAAATCCATAGAAGCATTTTTATTGTAGCAGAATCATCTTCTGCTCTGGTTAATAACATTTACAAAAGGATTTTGAGGTGTGGTTCTGAATATAATATGGAAAAGGGACAATTGTTTCCTACAAAGACAAGGAATCAAATAAATGGATTAAGTCTAATGCTTTGTCACCTTTTGGCAAATACATGGACCTGACTGCAAAGCCTGCAGTAATGAAAGGATGTCATCACGATTCAGTGAGAGCTGACCATTGCAGTTTTAGTGTATGATCAGGCTCATACTGGTTCAATCTGTATTTGTCACAAATCATTCCTATCCTATTAAGCTGTTAAATACATATAAACACACACAGGCTGATGTGATTTTATGCCTGTCATAGCATCCAAGCATTCTGCGTTCATTTTTCTCAATATATGTTTTTACTTATTGTCTCCAGTAACTACTCAATGCCAACAGTGAAAAGTACTGTCAGGACATCTTAAGCACTAACTAATCAGACCTCGTGATTAATATCACACACAAACTCATTCTGCTGTAGTCATGCACATCATGAGTACTACGGAACCTCAAAGAAACAAGATAAAAAAGCTCATACTGGCCAAGCTACGACAACTACAAAAAGGTCAAGAAACAAACAAGGAAAACATAGCATAGTGCTGGTAATTTCAATAGCTCACTTGAAAGTAGGGACCCAAGTTTTAGGAATTAACATTACTGAGTTGATGTGATAACTCAGAGTGTGATATTGTACAACTTTAGAAACCATTGAACAGAGATATGAGAAGCTGAAACAGCTTAATTCACTTCCAAACAATTCACATTTTTACAGCTGTGCATGAAGTATGACACAATACAGAGAGAAAGATTTCACACAAAAATTACATATGTGTCTTCTTTCTCATGAGTGACAAAATGAGAAAAATAATTTAAGAGCACTACAAATATAGAACTTTAATCATTCTGGTAGCAAGGTAACAACAGTGAGCAGTAGACTCTCTCTATAGATAGTAGTCTTTTCCTTCAAAGCTATCCCAGGCATACAGTGATGCTGCACAACTGAGTCAAATATTAACACTTGCCTGGCTTTAATGAACTCTGCTCTTAAAAGATAGTATCACGAGAGCCTTTGTCCAAGATGTAGTTCCTGTAATATCCTACCAGATTCCAGAAATAATGTTACATGGTTTCAAAATTTGGCTGAATATAATTTACATTACAATTTTCACACCTCAAACCAGTAAATAAAAGGATTCAGGGCATCTGGACTGTCCTTCAAATGTACCTTATTACAATACATGATTTGTATCTTTTCACCTAATTATTTTCTGCCATTATTTGAGCAACCTGGTTTAGTGGAAGGTGTCCCCACTCATAGCAGGGAACTGATGATCTTTAAGGCCCCTTCCAACCCAAATCATTCAATGATTCTACGATTATTCCATTACTACTTCAAAGATTTTTTGCTGTAAGTCAGGCTCTTTAAGATGCTCTTTATAGAATTTTACAAGTGGTTTCATTATGCTAAATCTCAAGTTCCCACATTAGCTGTACAGCCTATACTATCAAGGAATCAAATTTTAAAACTTCTTCAAACAGCAAAGTACTTTAAAACTAAAGAGTAAGACTTATCCATTCTTTCTACTATCCACTACGTATAATCTTATATTGCTTTACTATTACTAACACTTATATTGCTTTACTATTACTAACACTGAATACACCAAAATGTTTAAATATGAATTCATGAATCATTCATGAATCATTCACTTCAATCTGCATGAATACAGTGAAAATCCAAGCATTCCTCTACAGAGAAACTCTCTCACATTGTAATGTTAACCAGCAAATTATGACAATACAGAAAAAAAACCACACAGAGACTTCAACATTCTACAGCATGTACTTAACAAGATGTTCAACCTCCTCAGCCTCTGGGTATATTTATCATTACACCTACTAATTGACAGAAAACCTCCACTGAAACAAAGCCTTACTTCTCAAAATAATATAAAGACAGAAATGCATACCTAAGGGGATATAAAAGCTTATTATTCGTTTTAACATGAAGTGATGTGCAAGCCATACTACTATATCTCCCTATTCCACCACACCATGCTTCTGTTTCAGCCCAGTCAATTGTTAAAAAAGCAGAAGCATGCCAAGCTCAATGCTTATCCTGCAGTATTTAAAGCAGTTGAAAGTCAAACTATGGTAAAATTTCCACAATGCACTGACTGACATAACCAAGAACTAGGAAGTGAGCAAATCAGTCTGTTACAGAAAAAAACTTTTTACAACACAATAAAAATCAAGGTTTAATACTCCCGCATCAAACTTTCCAATTTATGGTTTGTTCATCATGAGACAAATTTAGAAAGTGTAAATACAAGTCTTTCCTCTGTTTAGAAAACCACTGGATCTGTGTATGCCCTCTCCCTTTGGAAAGCTAAAAGCAAGCAACTTTGATAAATTTTAGGAAAAACAACAAAAAAAATTTTTTTATTCAAGATTACTTGTAAGACTTGTAAAAAAAATCCCCTCTGTTACAAAATCCTGTTACATCATGATATACATGAGAAAGAAGAAAAATCTAGTGTGGAAAACCAGTGCTCATCATAAGCAAACTCCTTAATTAAGTGAAAGTTTAACTAGTTACCTGTTTGTAATTTTCAACGTATTTCTATTTAACATCATACTCAAAATGACATGATCCACATTTTATACAGTAATAAGAGTTCTGTCTCCATCTACTGGTTAAAAAGCATTAGGTTCAATCATCCATACAGGCTATGGCTACACTGATGGTCATACTACAGATCCCTAACGTTTGCTACTGAACAGCATGATGGATTTCATAGTACTTTCCATTTAGCTGATTAAAGAAGCAAACCAGCTCAAGGCTTTCGAAGTATTGGTTTCTATCCCACCAAACTCTTTTTTGTTCCAACAGCTGTACAACTGAAGTTACTCAGCATCAAGCAGAGTGTTATTAAAAATAAATCATAGTTTTGTCTTTAATACGTTTAAAATCACAAGTAGCTAATGCACAAGATTGCTTAAGCAAGTGATTTCCAAAAAAACCAAGATTGTGTGTTAGATATTTTAATAAGCCTGGCCTGTTGAATTTAAAGTCATTAAACCATTTGAAGCACGAAATGCAACCTGGACAAAGAGAAATTTCATCTTGCTGTATAAAAAAGTCTAAAAAACGTCTCACTACAGTTGTTTCTGGTATGCTTTTCAGCAGCTCTCACAACAAAATGAACAATGCTTTCGCTACATTGTGTAATCTACAGACAAGTACACTTGCCTGAATACTTAGTTACTTTGGCTTCCAACCCATATGCACTCTGAATATATCACTTTAAACTTAACTGCACAGACTGTCATATGATTTCTTTATTTTTGTCTTCCAGGCCCCCTGGTGCTCCTCAACTCTTCACTAGTCTGATTACATACAGTTTTCCAGTCATCTTTTAGAGTTGTTTGGGTTTTGATTGTTTTGTTAGCTTTTTAAAAATCAACAGGCATTCAAGATTTTTTCTTGTTTATCTATAAAATTCCCTACATTTTAGTTGGTTCCTTTAGTTTAGACTATTTAGTCTCATCCAAATAATTCAGATTACTCTAAACAATTACTCCTTTGAAGTCAACACATAAAATTTCCAATACTTATGTCATACATACATTAAAGATATGAATACACTATCACTGCAAAAATGTTTTAGATGGATATTTTCATCTTAATAACATACATACATATAAATTTTAAAGCTTTTGTAAGAGTAATGTTTCTATAAATGTTAACACTTAAAAACCTCTTTTTATATAGGTTGATTGTTCAGCTAATAAGGCACTGAAGAAGTCTTTTAGCATGTTACAAATTTAAGTATGGATTTTACAGAAAACCTTTTCTAACTGTATTATTCAATGCTAACACTTTCAAACAGTTAGGCAGCCACTGAGGTTTACAATATATTCCAGTTATTGATACGATGGTCTAGCAGAAGTTTTGCTTAGGTATCTTCTCTTTCTCCAGTTTACATCACAGATGCTTGCGTGGAAACTGAACAACAGGGTTTTGTTATACATGTAGTCTTTATCAAACTCTCAATTCTTCAGCGTATCTTTCATTAATGAACTGTTGTGTCATAAATCTCTAATCTTACATGAAGGACTAACAAAAATTATCATACATAAGGGGATATTTTCCTGTTAGCATAAGTAAAGATGTCAGGGAAAATAAAATCCAAGCAAGGTTGTCTGAAGGGTATACTTGCCCACATAATTACACACTAAAATTTTCTAAAATGGACAATGTGATCTATAGGAAATATTTTCCTACAATTATGCTCAAGTTTGGCTTCAGGAAAAAAACTATTTTGATCAAATCTAATTTCCAGTTTGAGATTTTAAAAAGAGGTACACCTTACAGTATGTAGGACTTCATTGTTGTAAAATTGGGATTATACAGACTGATAAGAAAAATATGTCCCAAATGAAGAATTCTAAGAAGGTGAGAGCTGAGTTTGCCAAGACTAGGTGGCACTGCATTTCTCAAACAATAAAAAGCCTCTACATGCACACAATACAGCACGAGACCATGCTAAGAAAGAAACGAAACCAACCTTGCTGTTAGGCCCCGATGAGAGCTGTCTCAAAAAAACAAAAAAAAGAACAAAACGAGGTTTCAAATAAGTGACAACTAGAATAAGCTCTCGTTAAGCTTTTATTTTTTAAATAACAGAATCAAATATAACTGAAGTCAGTAAACAAACATATGCTAAAGTGCTGTATTTTGTTATGCATGGAATTATCTCTAAGTCTAATACTAAGATAAACTTCCAGAACTCCGTAAGATTTAGGTTAAAGCATTACAAAAAAACCTGCTTTAAGTACACACAAAAATATAGCTATGAACCTGACTGAAGCAGTACTTAGAAGACAAGTCAAAAAGCTTAAGGCACGATAAACTGAAGTACAGCAGGGGCTATAGTTTTTCCAAGATACCCTTTTTTAAAATGGACCAAATTGGTCCACAGGCACTCTATGAGAAAAATGCTTTAAATCTAAGATCACAAATTAGATCTTATTTCCACAATGATGTAAAGTTATATATGAAAATATACCTACCACAAATAGCACTGAATCAGTTCCATGTGTTTGTTATAAAAACTCTTTGTTTCTGCTTTGAGGTATGTTGGTTAATTTAACTATACTATTCATTTGTAACCAGCCTTTTTACTGATTACATGTAGATGTTTGAATTTGGCTGACAGCACAGAAGGAAAAAGGAAATCAGGATTTACTCACCAAGGAGGAATCCCTGTGACACCACATTCCATCCTATAAAGGAAGTGAAAGTGCTCTTCCCTTCGGTCTGATTTACAAGAAAGAAAGAAAGAGAAGGTTGTAATGTTGCTACACTATGAACTGTTATGGAAAGGAGAAAGGAGTACTTGATCTGTGAGTATACTACAGAAAATAATGAATGCACCTTCCTTTTTTTGGTTGGTAGAAAGCTAACATTTTGGTGGGCAGATGCACAACTTCCTCAATGAACTTCAGGTGACAATAGGAAGTTTATGGATTTCATAGCTAAATTCCTTTGCAAAAAAAAAAAAAAAAAATTAGGCTTGGGAATAAGTGTGCAATAGAGGTTCAAATTTATTTAATAGCCTGATAATATGAACAAGTAAATAATGTCTATAAGAAGAATGCCAGTGTATTTGTTTGTTTTATTCTTCCAGATATGCTTTCTTTCTACAGTTTCTTTCTTGAAATAATGCTGTTCTATTTATTTCCTACTGAAAAACACGAATCTGTGAATTCACAGAAGTCAATGGGAATTTTAAGAGATACATAGAATACAGCTGAAGTTATTCACGTTATTGCTGACAGGACCTAAATTCACTTATTTCAGAGAACAGAGTAAAAGAAAAATGCAGAACGTGTATTAATAATCTATATCTACTTCCACATGGAAGAATTAACAAACTCACAGAATATTCTGAGTTGGAAGGGACCCACAAGGATCATTAAGTCCAACACTTATGTAAATGGCCTGCACAGGGATTGAACCCACAAGCTTGGTGTCATTAGCACCATGCTCTAGTTCCTGGTGGGATTGAGCTCCGGTGTGAGGCACTGGAGGTGCTGGGCATGTGAGGGGTAGGTAGATGCTGCTCACACAAAGCAGGATCTTATTGGGCTTCCACCATCCAGGTGCTGCCCTCATCTCTTGGGAAGAGCCCAAAGGGTCCTGGACCCACTCCCAGCAGTGCGGGGTGGGGAACCCCAGGAGATAAGGTGTGGGAGGAGGGCAGGGTGTCTCTGGTAAAAGTTCTGTATATCACTCTTTACATATAAGAAAATTCAAAATTTTCTACTGTATTTTCTTCAGAAAACTAGAATTTGGAGAAAAAAAAAAAAATCACTTTCCCTAACAAATCCTTTCTTGCTTTGTGGAGATCACATAAAATGCCTTTAAACATAATTAAATTGGGAGTCCCATCAGAGTTTCACTAACATAGAATTCTAGCTTTCATATCATGGTGTTTTACAAATAATACAGAAGAGCTTTTCCACATTCCCACATCACCTTTTATTGGTATGCAACATATTTGCAAGAAAAATAATAAGTTATCTCTATGAGAGAGTTTCAAAACACGCAGCAATATTAATCTACCCAGAACCTCTGGGTCTGAGGTATTGATAAAAAAATTGTCTGAATTGTAAAATGAAACTGTACCTTTCAACCACAAATAGAGTTAGTTATAGGAACTTGTCACCAAGGACTGTAATTCCAAACAGAACTCCACCAGGTCTACTTCTCTGTCTACCTTGGCACATACTTTCCTGGAACAACAAACCTTTTATGCTGTCAAAGAATATATTAATAAACTGAGAGTAGTCTACAAGATCCAAAGAGAATAATTTAGGGAAGTTCTTCCTTGACTCAAAAGAAAATACAGTAGAGCTGATTTTTTGTAATTTCAGATGATGTAATCTAATTTTGTGAAGTTTGTTAATTTTTTTAAAAAGCACCCTGCCACTTACAGACCATAGAATTAATGAAGTTGCACCTGCTAAAACTACCACCATGTGATGATTTAGCTTTTGCCAGTTTGATCACAGTAATTAAACCAGCAGTTTAGTTCACTCAATGATAGAATCTTGGATTCTTCTGACTGAAGTTCTTGAAGTTTTAAAAAAATTGCTTTGTTAGCACCAAGATAGCTCTGACAAAAACACAGAACTACAGTTGCTCAAAAGGAAAGATCAAGTGATGAGGAAGGATGACTTAGAAGTCAAACTGAAGTGTTTACACTGTCTAGGCAGAAAAAGGAAACTATTTTCTTTAAGATACATTACTCTTTGTTTCCTTTTAGAACTCTGTAAAATGAAATATTATAACATGTGGAAGAGGCTTTAAACTGCTTCCTCCGTATTTAACACTTCACATAATATGCCATAGATGGGAATTAGCCCATTTATATAGAATGTGGTTTTATTGTTTCAAAGAAATAATGGGTAATATAATCTTTCTCTACACTGAAAAGAGAAGACAGAATTATGAGGAAATACATAAACCGAAGAGTAAACTGGAAGGGAAACAGAACACTCACTGCTCTATTACTTTACTGAGATGTTGAGAAAAAAGTCAAGATGAAGGGAGGAGCACTTTTATTTACTACACAGAATGGAATATGATGTGGCAGGTTCAAATAACAACCAGTCAACATTTATTTGATATTTGTGAGGAAGAGCAAGCTAAAAGATAAACAGCCACCTGCTTTGTAAGTATCTTTTGTAATTACGAATGTGCTTTACCTATTCAACTCTATTTTGTTACAAACACATAAAAATGTATTTCCTGAGCTGGAAGAAAGTCACAAGTATTTTTTGCTGTAACAAATAAAATCAGCATAACTACAAAAACCAAGAAAACCCACATTCAGGCCCCGAATATTTGGAAATAAGAATAATTTTGATCTGAAGAAGTTCCATTACATACTATAGATATGAATTCTAAAACTTTAAGTAAAAAGCCACCAACTTTAGAACATGAATGAATTAGACAAAGCCTCAGGTACTGAACAAGAAGACACTAGCAAACTAAATTCCAAACACATTGGAGGAAATTGTGACGAATGAAATTGCTTCAGGAGTTGTTACAAAAACAAAGCCTTCTTCATTCAAGATAATCTCAGTTTCACTGCACCTTGATAACAGTTTAAAGTTAACACAACCAAATTCAATAGATTAAACCAGCTTCTATTGTGCCTTACACATAAAATACTGTCAAGCAACCAGACTAAATATTAGCATTGCAGGTGCATGTATGTATATATACACATATCACATACGTGTGAGTGCATACAGTGTTTCAAACATCACTTTCTTCAGCATATAACAGCATATAACAATATACTGAACAATAACCAAAACCAGCAACTGGTCTTTGAAATCTTTAATTGTAACTTCAGAAGAGCAGAAAACTTCTTTACCAAAAGCAAAGCTGAGTTTATAAACCAAGAGGAACACTCTTAAACGGAATAGTAGTAAGATTCAAATGATACTTCGAAATCCATTACATTTATCTGAATTTAGTAATAGCATACAAATAGCTGTCATTTTTACGCAGCTAAGAAAACTCTCTCAATCTAATATAAGTCTGAGGTTCAGTTCAAAAATAACAGTACAATAAAACATTAGAGACTGCCATCTAGTGCCTATGTTAAACATCACCAAATACAAACATTTAAACTTTGGACTATATTTTAATTTTTTTTTTGGCAACTAGCCTTTGCTGTAATCAGAACATACATTTCTAAACTATGCATCTAAAAGACCTTCACATACACAAGACGATACTGATAATGCAAATACAAGCAACTTGATTAAAAAAAAAAAATTAAAAAAAGTCAGTAACCATAAATCAACTTCAAGTTTTGGAAAATACAGGGAAAAAAAGCCATCAATACAAATGCTCCTTTTATTTAAGGCTACACTTAAGGCTTATACAATCAGCTTTACTGTGAAGCAGCAAATTTTATGAAGGAAATTAATTCTATCCAATTTTTGATGTCTGTGCCAGAAAGGCAAACTAAAAATTTTATGTATTAGCAACTTCTTAGTATTGGTGTGAACAGAAAAGCAAGGCTTTAAGATGTAAAATTTCTTAATATTCTGATTGTTTTTCCTCTCCATGTTTGACTCCCTAAGATTCTTCAGAGGAAAGAAAACACACTTTATTCAAGGATCTTTTCAGCAAAGTTTTCCATGAAAATAAGGAAAGCTTTTATTGTTAAAAAACAAACAACTTCTGTTTCAATATCAAAGAGCCTATCAAAAGACATAAACCAAGTCTAAAATTTTAAAACAATGTTCAAGTAGATGTTAGATAAAAGAACAAAACTGTAAGGTAAGGTTACATCTCTCTCCTTTACTAACCTGAATATGCCTAAGTGGTGCTGTTACCAAACTGTTGTGTCTGAAGGAAGCAACGATGACAGTTAGCGACTGCTGGTAAAGCTTAAAGGTCCCACACACACCTTTACTTTGGCTAGTTTAGACTGAGACTTCTATTTAACAGTGGAAGAAGTTATTAGTAGTTCAAATGGCACTGAAAGGCCATAAAATGAAGCACACACACAAACGGTGAAATATTATTTAAGGGTCTCAACACCTTTTTCTTGAATCAACTTACCGTAAGCCATAGCAAGGCAAAGTGATGAACCGGAACATTGCCAGAAAAACTCTCAAAGGAAGCAGGGTGAACACATACAGAAAAGCATCCAGGCACAAAAAGATTCCAAAAAACATCAACTAAATTACAAAAATAAAACAGAAGTACGTTAGTAGTTTATAAAATTTATGAAAAGTTTATAAAGAATTATGTTATGAAAAATACATTTACGTAAGACTAATTAACCTAATAAGCACAATATTCTCACTTGTTCAAACAGCTGAACTGTAGAAAAATTAACATGCGACGCATTTGAAGACTATTCAGCAAAAATTCTTCACCACACGGTCCAAGCAGTGAAGGCTTTTGTAGACTTTCACAGCTCACTGAACTTAGTTTTTATTTAATATATAAACTGCACTTGAATATAACTGTAGCTCATTTTCCAATGATGACTTTCCTCTACGGTTACAAAAGTTCATGTTTTAACCTCAGGTGGAAAAAACCACAGAGCTGTGCATAAATGTACACAGCCATTTTCTGCCTACCTCCTTCTTCAATATTATTTCCTCCCCCAAAAATTTTTCAATTACCTTGTAAATTTTCTGTTGCACAGCTCATTATAGCTGTAGTAAACCTCCTTCAGAGAATAACCACCTTTTTCATACAAAGACTATAAAATATGAAGAGGTAAACTTCCAGTTGCCCTCAGTTTAAATATTTTATCCTCAATTTACAGAAACATTAAAGCCATTCATTGAGGCTACAAGCCAAGCAACTCTATGATAAAACTAGTCAGAAACTCTACAATTCGAAAGCTCCTAATGTACCAGACTCTCCCCACAGGACATTCCTTCTTTATCTGCTCTTTAAATGATTCTGTGGTTCTACCTGAATGGAAGTCTATACATATGCTTTTATGCTTCTGTCAGACCATGAGCTGGTATTTTTTTCTGCAAGGATAATCCCATAGAAGCCAGCTTAACTGGCTACACAATTAAGACTAGCAACATCTAAGCAGACCGAGATATCCATGACAGATATGCATTTACATGTGAAAGTTGTATGTACTGCTGATGGGAAAGGAAGATACTGGGGTGGGGGTGTAAACCAAAGTACAAACAAATTACTTTTATGTCTCACAATCCCTTTGCCTTTCAAAGTACCTTCTTTGTTAGCTTGTGCAATGGCTGGTTCCATGTCTTGTGAACACTCTTACACCTCATGCATCCTTGTAACTTTGAAAGCAATCCTACAGACTGCACTCCAGAACATCTATCCACAAGCCATATAAGATGACTGACTCAGGCACAACAGCACTGCCATCATCCCTGAGTTTTTACTTTCCCTTATAATACTATTTCAAACAATTCTGCAGTCGTAGAATACTTCAATACCATCATGACGGTAAGCTCTCTTTCGTGATATTCACTCATTCACCTCTAGTACCATTTTCTAAAATTTCAGCATTTTGAGTCATTCAAAGTTATCAGGAGCAGTGGTTACATGAACTGTTGATAAATCTATGCACTGCATTAATATGCCTTTAAGCTACCTATTTCTTTCAAAATTACTTTTAAACTAAGTGTTGAATATTCAAGCACCGAAGATGACTGGAACTGAACACTTACTATTTTTAAACTCCTTAACCCAAACAAAACAGAAAGCCTGTCATTTTGCCTGTGTTCTTTGAGGACATCTTCATAATCTCAAAAGCAACACTACTTTTTCTTTTAGTTTAGACAGACTTCTTCTCTGCCTGTGTAATGACATTTCACATTCTAAAAGCTTGCACTAGTATTTGCAATTATTGTTTAATGTCCTCATTTTCCCTATGTTTTTACTACATGCATACAATGAAATATAACCAGTGCTGAACCTTCTACTCCTTTCTGTAAACATTACTTTTGCTGCTCCATTCCAGATATTGAGGAATTAACAGAAAAGCCTACAGAGCTTTTCCATCATCATAACTATAATTTAACAAAGGAGCACAAAGTTTAATTTTGAGATCAACTGAAAAGTGTTACTTTAAGATGGCAGGAATAGAAATCACCTTTTCATTTGGTACAAGTAACCCACTGCAATGAAAAGTTTCCACTGAAAATGCACAAAATGCTTGAGTGGAAGTACCACTTACATTGTAAATTATCTAGCTTCTCTAAATAAAAAAGCGGTACTCAAAACAACAACAAAAAATACACCCTTTGAACATTACACCCCTCTCTAAAACTATGGATGTTAAATAAGTGCCTATTAAGTAGTATCTCCCTAGATTTGACTTTCATAAATTTGCTCCAATTTATTCTCACTCTACCTGATTATAGCTTTCATTCTTATTCTGCAACTGATACTATCAGGTAGTAAACAAAACAAGCCATTAAGAAAATTCTTCCCTTCCTTTACTAGTGTCTCACACGCTTTATTTCCAGTAAGCAGATTTTTGCATCACGTAGCCAAGTGGTTTCTGCAACAGGTGATGATGTGTACACTATTTAGTTGATTTCTAGGGGCTCAATTTGATTTAGTTAGTATGTATACTAACATGGACTAAGCCAATGCAAAGAACTAAAAAAATATTTCACAATCTCTTCATAAAAAGATAACCACAGCTTTTTTAATCTCTTTATTATTCGGTTTCATAATATTTCATATTCAAAGTACAGACTGAAGTTTGATTTACCATGCATAACCCATCAATTGCAGCATTTACAGCATTAGTCTTACTAATAAAAAGACTGCTGGATATCACATGTTCATACACACTGAAAGTTTTATTGAAAAGCTAAGGTGACGATCCTTCAGAATAATTTCTGTGCCTTGGAGACAGCACATAATAATCTACATAATTAAAATGGAGATGATGTAGAAATGCTGCATCAGTCAACTGAGTCTCTACCATAAGTGGAATATTCTATCGTAAACTGGAATGGATAAATACTGAGGATGTGAAGACACCATCCCTGGGCATGTTCAAAGCCTCCAATCCCGAGCAACCTGTTGTAGGTGACACAGCTTTAAGCAACAGCATGAACTACATCATCTCCATGGGTCCATCCCAATCTCATTCACCCTGTGATTTTCTGCAGTAACTGACTGGGAATTTAATTTGCTAAAGCCAGGCCTCATCATGGCTGAAGGATGAATTTAATGATAGTGAAGGGGGAACGTGAGCGCTACTGACCAAGGGAATCCTACCCACCCTTCCTCCCTCCTCCACTGCTTTTCATCTTTAGTTATAAAGCTCCCCTTCTCTCCTTGTGTAGCCTCTGGATTCTTAAGAATATTGGCTGAGCAAAACAGCTCACTATCCTAGCACAGAGCAAATAGAGCAAGGAAAGTGAAACATTCACTGCCGAGTTACGAGCTGATTTAAGTCCTGGAATGGTCCAACAAGCAGCACAGCTCATGCAAAACAGGCAGTATGCATAAAGCAGGAGACTGTAGTGGGAGGAAGAGTGAAACAAGCTTCTTCCTTCAGTGTACGTTAAATTTATTTAGCCCTATGTAACTTCATCCCTAGAGATTTTGGGAATTTTAGCAGTATTAATTTTAATGTTGTCATTACACTGTAGCCTAGCCAAACCTTATTACCAATGTTGCCTTACTCATCATCCTTGAGCATGCTGCTGCTGCTGCCTCCCAAATCAACATGGTTAAGCCAGAATAAAATTGGCTCACTGCAGGGCCAGAATGATATCAAAGCTGACATAAAGGAGGTGGCAGGAATCCCTCGGGAAGGGCAGTAACACTGGGACAGAGAGGGAAGATGTGGTAAACAGTGGCAAGAAGCAAAATAAAAGACTACAAAAATTAAGTCAAAAACCTTAGAAAAACTCATCTGTCACCATATTTTTATAAGACTGGAACTTTACCACCCTCAGAGAATTCTACACTGGAAAAAAATCTTTGAAACAATTTTTTTTTAATGTAAAATTACATTTTGCCGTAAAAACTTTTCTTTTGTTTGACTATTCCTTTAAGTATCAGTGACATCTTTATATTTGAATTAATTTGTCATCACCTGCACTTGTTTATCTCTGCTAACAACATGAGTTGCCAGCAGCAACAAGCAAACAGGCAAAAAAACCCTGAAACAAAAATGTTTAAGTTAGTAACACTGAAAAATAGTCATTATAGAGGTTTACATCTTGTTTTTGTAGCAAAAATGTTTTAAAAATAAATAGTACTTTAAATAATTTATTTCAACAGATTTAATCTCTAAACTGAATCAAATGTTAAAGCATACTTCACCTTTTCCAGTTCTTTTGGTATCCGCATGCATGTGTACACTCTCTCTCTCCGCTCTGTGTATTTTGCTTCATTGTGTTCAAGGAAATAACCTCTTGTTAGCTCAGCACTGATGAATCTCAGCAATGAAAGATCTATTCAGAAAACACATAGGAAGAAAGACACTTCAGGCATGACCTCCAGAGGGTGAGAAGCTGCTATACTTCTGTTTCTTATTACTTGCTACATGCTTCATTTACATGGCCTCTAACACAGAAGGTTTCTGCTGATGTTTAAATAACTTTGTATGGAAGGAGTTACAGGAGATGCAAGTCTGGTGCTCTCCCATTCATTCCCCTGCTGTCTCCCAACAAACAAGCTACTTTTCCCAGGCAATCAGGCATCCCACTTCTACAAAACATTACTCAAAGCCGCTACACAAAATGCAATACGCTGAGTGAATCTAATCCTCAATGTATTAACAGTCCTCCTAAATTTACTAAACTCTACTTTTGACTTCCTAAAAGCTATTTTCTCTTTCAGCAATATTAGCAACTTGCTCTTTATTTTAAAGAATAGCTTTCTGCAAAAGCAAAATGTTCACAGATACATGATCCCAAGCAATTCAGTGCACAAACAGTACAAGCACACTGAACCTTTGGTGATCAGGTCTTTCACAACCAAAAAGCCATCAAGCACGTACAGGTCTCCTGGGTTTTAAGGGCTGTAGGTAAGTAACCTGAAGGCTGACTGACCTGTGTTTAAGCAGCTCATATGGCTTTTAAAAAAGACTTTGCACAGAGTAGTCTTGCAAAATTAGTAACACATGAAATTATAATTATGAAATTCAGGCTGTTAGCACAAGAAGGTGGAATTTAAGCTTCAACACTCACTGACAAGGTCTGACATTACCATCTCCTTGTAACACTTCAGAAGTGACAGAACACTACAATGAAGTTCAACATCTCTGGCATTTAAAACCAGAAACTTTCAATGTTCACACAACACCCAGAAGATGAAAATCACTTATCCAGACAAACAGATGAAAAGCTACAGACACTTACTATGATACAAGCACATGTTACAAATTGTAAATTCCAATTTTATCCAAGGTCTTAGGGAGGGAGAAGTAACCTTGCATGGTAGAATGCTCAACCTTTTTCAGGGCAGGAAGAGGCTGTATATACATCCTTAGTAAAACGGCTTAGGTAACAGCTGTTAAGAGGGGAATGCAAGCATTGACACTGCCTTAAGAGTTCACCCAAAACTGTCTGAGGCAATGCCTTCTCAATATTCATCACATTGAAGATGAAGACTTCAACAGTAGACAGAAGATTACGAAGAGTTTTAAGGCAAAGAAGGAATCAGCTCAGCAGAAGTATAAAAGAAGCAAAAGAGGGTGTGTTTACAGCCTGCATTGCCTTGGGTGGGGGGTGTGATTAGAACTCGCAAGGATTACAGGCACTTTGTAGTTTGTGGGGGTGCATTAATATTTCTCTGCATGTCTGGTATTGTGATTTATCATGTTGCTGATACTGAACACAGCTATGTAACTCACTAACTACCTGTTAATTATGTATTGTTAATAAAGCATGATTTCCTTTAAACTATGAGAACTGAACTGATTTACTGAATCATTTTCCCGTGTATGAGCTTGTCACTGGATAGTGATTTTGACCGATCCACTTCTACTAGGCAGAAGTGGCCAAAATCACTAGAAGCCTTAAAGGCATTTATTTTAAAACAAACAAAAACAACATGTTGCTTAATAAGTAGTCAAAAACTAATATTTACATATAAAGTTTCAATCAAAGTTCATTCCCTGAAATGCCTGAAATTGCTCAGACCTCTTGCAAATTTGTTTTCTGGAGTCTTCCTTTGTAACACTATCAATTGTAATTTTTTGGTTATGCCAATTCTTCCTTGTCTAAAAACTTGAAAGTAAAAAGATATATGTATAAGCACACCAACTAACTACTCTGTTAACTGCCCAGGTGTATTTTCTTCCACCTCAAATAACCAAAGTTCTCTAACTTAGAGATAAAGCAATCTCAAATAACTGAAGTTTCCTGCACAGTAAATACATGCATATGGGCAACCACCATAGAGTAACTTATGGGTCCCTGCCACTTCAGATATTCTAAGATTTTAGCTAATGAGCCATTTGTTTCCACCCCTTCTTACCTCACACAAACTATTTTAGAGGCCTGTAGCTGAAAACCAAAAGATTTTAAGTTTTCAACACCTCAGACTTTCATGCCCTAGATATTGAGGGATAATCAATCCTCATGACTGAGGCTAATCAATACACAGACTCCAGACTGTGACTGCAAAATCATTCCTCCAGTGACAGGGGATGCACTGGAGCGCACAGTCACTCAGCCACCTCCCTTCTGAGCACTTACTGCCACCCTGCACCAGCCTCAGCTCAGTGCCAGCTGTGTAACAGATTAGTGGCTGACCCTGTCGGAAAAACACAGTAACCAAAAGAACAGCATGAGACACCAAGGCAGAACAAAGTAATAAATCATTTGAAAACCAGCTTAATTCTGCTATCAAAGCATCAAGCAACATTTTCTTTTAAAAGTAAACTCTACCTCCTACTTAAAATTCCTTCCCTACTTCAAATACCTCTCTTTTGCAGTCAGAAAGTTTTAGACTGTAGCCCAAGTTTAATCTGTTCATATAGCATACTCTTAATGTTTACAGTATGCTCATTTATCTCCACACATCAGGACAGGAAAGCATAAGCATCTTCAAAAAACATAAAAGGACACAAATTCCTTCAAGGTAACAAGATAATGATTTAACTAAGTTATAGTTCAATGCATAGCTGCACAAAGGATAACCATTAACCAGAAAGGAGAGGAAAAGTTGTGGAAATGTGAAATACAATGCACTTCAGTAAGTTTCTATTATATAATCATAAATTTAATCCTAAACACAATTCCAGGCACTCACTTCATTCCTGTCAATCCTAAATACACACTTCTTCCACAAGCATGCCAATTAATCAATCAAGAAAATGTATCTTTAAGAAAGTATTTTATTTTTGTCTCCTCTAATCAACTTCTCTTTACAGTACTGATTCTGCTTCATCAATGTGAAGAAAACCCTACTTCTATGATTTAACATATTGCTACCCTTAGATGAGTTAGAATTCTTAGTTACTCAATCAAGAAGCCTGTTCTTATAATGTTTTCTCGCCATGAACTGTCAGAGATCACCAAAGACTTTTAACTTTTAAAATTTTAAAATCAATTGCATGAACATAGTTAAGTATTCTCCACCAACTCCAACAACGATACCCTTTTCATAAAGTTATTTGTTCAGTTGTTTTTCAGGCACATCAGCATGTATCTTGATCATTCTTTTTTTTCACCTCAAAGCAATTCATACTACTACAATCAAGCCAATTCCTTTATAACTACGGAAATTACATCACCTTTACGTTCTGTAGTGTTCGTCAACACCCCAGAACTGCAGTCAACGATGCTTCATGTCCGATGATGTAACACATCAGAAACAGACACAGCACCCATCAAACTCAGAAGGAAAGCATTCAACTGTTGGCACATTATTAAAGTTAAATCCTAATTCCCTTTTTTTTTTTCTTTTTTTTTTTTTTGATAAAGACTTGTGTTATCATATTCAAGCCAAGACTGAGGGAGAAAGCCTTGAAAGTTTAACACTTCAGGCACTTTCCAAATTTTCAGCAAGCCAATCAATTAAGAATACAGTGCTAATAAAGTTATGTAACACATAACTTTATGTGTTATGTGTTATTGACACATAACATTGTATCAATCCTGACACAATGACTGGCAGTTTTAACAAAAATGGCAGGGCTATTTACAAAAATTACTTGGTAGATATCAGAAATAACCAGTTGAAGTGTGAATGTAAATACTGCTGCAGATTGACAGCAAAGGCCATGACATTTTCCCTTATTTTTGCTTATAAAATACCCAGTTGGTACGTTTCATTTACTTTAAATGACTTTTAATAATCTGCGTACAACTTCCAAGCTCTAACGGCACCGTTACCACCAGCAGCAGAAGCAAAGACCACTGTACTCACAGGTGTGAGCGTGTAACAAGAACTAGTAAGACGATGAAACACTTCTAGCACTTCAGTAAGAAAGTTGAGCGAACCCGCAGCCTCTCGGCCCGCGAGGCTCGGGAACGCGGGGCCGCGGTCTGAGCGGCCCCTCTCCGCTCCTGTCACCCACCGCGCTCGCTGGAACCGGGCATGAAGGAGCCAGACAGCCCGAGTCCCACCGCCAAGGCACAACACACCTCCACGGATGACGCCCGTGCTGCTTACAAACCTCCTGACCAGCAGCAGTTGACAAACTGCGTGACAGGGCACGGGACCCGTCCGCCCGCGCTCCCCTTCCCCAAAAGGCTCGTGCAGAGAGCCGGGGTGTGAGGGAAAGCTCCGTGCGGGCCGCCCGGCGCTCTCGGGGCCCGGTCGGTCCCGGCACACTTTCTCAAGTCGCTAGCCCAAGTTCGCACGGGCGGGCGGCGGCGGCGCTGCCAAGAGCCGCCCGCCCCGGGGAACACCACCACGGCCACCCCGGTTCCCCGCGGAGGCCACCCTATCCCGGGGCCCCCGCTGCCGCGAGGAGGAGGCCGCTCCCCCCGCCGCCGCCCCTCACCCGGGAGGCTCCGCTTCTTCTTCCTGCCCCGGTCGCTCTCGTAGAAGCCCAACGTCTCCGTTCGCTGCTGCGGGGACGGCTGCCCCGGGCCGGCAGCGGGCGGCCGCGGCTCGCTGCTCCCCCAGAGAGTTTTCGGCTCCCCGCGGCCGCTGTCCTGCCGCCCGTCCCCAACGCTGCCCGGCGCGGCGGCGGCGGCGTCAGCCACGCCGGCCATGTTC